>CABHPH010161454.1:0-38668 GCA_902168325.1 Peromyscus nudipes | reverse complement strand
TTTGAATCCTGCAGGGGCGCGGTGGCAGGTGTGGCCTAGAGGGGGACAGGTCGCAGGGAACCCGGAAGCCCAGAGAGGGCCTCTGCCCAGCCCAAGGTCGCAGAGCCACGTGAGATCCACCACGCTGGGAAGTGAGGAACCTGTTCTCGCCCCCGGTCCTACTTACCAGTCGCAGGCTTCGCAGCGCCGGGTGCTCCCGCATGGAGCGGCTCAGCAGATACTGCCACAGGGGACTGTCCTCAGGGGGCAGCAGGCTCTGTTGTCGCCTGGACCCCCACGGAGGCCACCGTCTCCCTGCCGGGGAGAGGGTGCCGGATCAGGGCCTGGGGTTCTAACAGGGTTCTCGGGCTCTGCTCCGCGCCCTCCCTTTCCCAGGGCTGCCACAGCTCACCCAGCAAGAGACCAGTGGCGAAGGCGGCGCCCAGCGCGGCCGAGCCCAGGGCCAGCGCGGCGGGGACAGACAGCCGAGGCAGTGGCTGAGCCATGGTGCTGGTAGCAGGCGGTGGCGATGGTCACGTGTCCTGGAGTAGATGGGATGGGACTGGGACTAGCGACTGGGCTCCACCTTGTCCAGGCCCTGGCCGGCATAGCCGCGGCCTCGGGCACCATCTGGTGACACATCGCCGTATTGCAAATGTCAGGCTGGGAGAACCGCGCGCCACCCGGTGGCCGCATGTGGAACTGCTTTGGGCCGGGGAGCAAGCCCTTGTAACTGGGGCTCTTGCTGTGTCTGCAGTGTGACCGCCCCTCCTGGCTGCTATTGTTGAGGCCCCCAAGGCATATGTGAGCATGGGGAGCCGGTCGGCGGGGGGAAGGTAAAAGGAGTGTGTGGCCATTGGAAGTGTTCAGAGAGACTTAAGGGACGCTTCCTGGAGAGGTGCCCAAGTTGAAGGAGCTGAAGACAGGAGACAGACAGGGCTTCAGGAGCCCTGGGGCACCTAGTTAGTGGGTTCCAAGACAGTATCCTTAGCAGCTGGGATGCTGGGTAGCATTTTGTGCCTGTCTGTCTTTCCGAGTTTCCTTTTTGTAAAGAAGGGTTACAGTCTTACCACGAAAGGCACCAGATTTCCCGCACACAGTAGGTGTTCAATAGTGGTAGCTGCTGTTATGGTCATTGGCTAGAGAGGGCATCTTAGCAGGCGGCAGCTGAGTTCCCCTTGCAGGGCTATTCTACTAGGCTGGTATTCCCTAGGCGGTTATTGAATACCTACTGTATGCTGAACTCTGGTGGGAGGAAAAGGCGGCGATGGTTTGTGGCTCGGAGACAACCGGTCAGGCGCAACTGGTAGGCAGCCCCACTCTTCCTATCCCCTTTTCTATACGGTGAAGTCATTACTAGTCCTCACTGCGCGCAGCACCTGACAGAGTTCCGAGCGAAAAGACAGGCACAGGCCTTATAGGCTATCTGAGCTAATTTTTGTTTTTTCCTGAGACAGGGTTTCTGCATAGTTTTGGTGCCTGTCCTGGATCTCGCTCTGTAGACCAGGTTGGCCTCGAACTCAGAGATCCGCCTGGCTCTGCCTCCAGCGTGCTGGGATTAAAGGCGTGAGCCATCGCCGCCCAGTTTACCTGAGCTATTTTTAAAAGAGTTGCAATCCGCAGGGCCCCTGAGGTGGTTGCCTTGGAAGCCTGTTTCTTAACAACACTGGCCAGGTCCTGAGACTCTCAGAAGGCAGGCAAACTGGGCGGGATGAGTCCCCAGCTAGGGCTAGAGCTGAGTGAGAGGCTGGAGTACTGGGCCGCAGGAGGTAAGGGCAGGGCTCCGGGTCTAGAGAGCACCGCCTCCATTCACAATCAGGGTGGATTGGCCTTTTGACCTATGGGCGTCTGCCCCGGGCAGGCGCAGCTGGACAGAAGAGAAACCTGCTTTCTCTAGGTGTGTGGTGAGCTCTCCCAGCTGCTCCTGGAACCCGCCTCGAGGACAAGCTCTTTGTCCCCACTGACTCTCGACATCCGGTTTGGTCCTGGAAAATGTTTCAAAGTTTGAGCCGTGTTCTCCAGGTGAGGATCGAGGAAGAGGCAGTTCCTTAGGGCTGAGCACACAACAGGCACTAAGTGCATGCCTTCTGAATGATGTCCTGGTGGTCCCACTCAGCGGCCAGCGGTAAAAAACAGGGGCAGGGGAAGCCTTTACTGAGCACACCCAGCGTCCCTTGAGGCAGGGTGTTGTTTCCCATTTTCCGGAGAAGGAAAGGGAAACCCTGAACGGGTCACCTCTCCAAGCTCACGGTCCAGCGGCCTTCTCTCCTAAATTCTACCGTCTTTATCAGTACTCCTCCGGGACGCACAGAGTGGGAACGGGTGGTCCTGTCCCCGCAGGACCTCAGTCGGCAGCATGCGGCACAAGGTGCCTGGCCTTAGCTGGAGCCCGCTCTCCCAGATCTGGGGATCCGGGTGCCTCTCGGGTGCCCAGTTCACACCACAGCCTTCCTCCCCCAGCCTGGCTTCAGGCAGGAGCGGTTGGAGGGGGGTGGAGCGGGCGAGGAGGGAGCCATGTCACCATATATCCCCGTCAGATTAAAAAACTAATTTGAAAAGATTAATGCCTTCCATTCCTGTTACGTTGGCTCTGCTACCTCTGGGCCTGCGGCCGCTCTGCCTCCTGATTATTGAATTTTTATGGCCTGGTAATTAATTGCAGATTCCCTGTTTTGTTCTATTTCTTTTTCTCTGACATTTTAATTTCAACAGAAAGCACTGGTCTCTATGCAGATTCTCTCTGGAGACCCTAATGGTCTATAAAACAGAATGACTTATACACGTGACACCCACTTCAGTTGGCGGGAGATTGTTTGAGACCTTGCTGATCACGCAAAATTTAATTTTTCTGCCTCCCTCTCCTTTCTGCTCCTGTCTCTTGTCTCTTCCACCGCAGCGCCAGCGCCTCCACTCACCACGGAGGGAGCAGAGTCTCGATCTGTTGCAGGGCCTTGTCTTTAGGAGGTCCGGGGCTGAAGTCAAGGCATTCCTTCTCTTTGGCAGTGAACTTGGCAGGGGGTATGGAGCTGGGTGCATGTAGATAAAGGGACATTCTTGGCCAAATTGGGTCACAGCTGTTCGCAGACACAGGGATAGGACAGACCCTTGAGTTTCTGCCTGATGCCTGACTTCTCGTTCTTCCGACCCTGCTAACGTCACGTTGCCTTGTCCTCTCTACAGAGCCCCACCCCCACCCCGGGACTAGGCGGATCAGAGCACAGCACAGGTGAAAACAAGATTAAATTGAGTCGAAGGGCGGGGCAGCGATGGCACACGCCTTTAATCCCAGCACTGGAAGGCAGAACCAGGCGGATCTTTGTGAGTTCGAGGCCAGCCTGGTCTACAGAGTGAGTTCCAGGACAGACAGGGCTACACAGAGAAACCCTGTCTTGAAAAACCAAAACCAAAACAAACAAACAAACAAACCCCAAAACAAACAAACAAGCCCCCCAACCCAAAAAACCAAACCAAACCAAACCAACCAACCAAACAAACAAAAACAAAAAAAGAGTCTAAGGGCTGGGAACTTGGGTGTCTCCAGGAGCCAGGCAGGTGAGGTAAATCAAGGGAGGTGATAGAGTTCCATGGGGACTGTGTCACTACAGTGCTCAAGTTCCATCAGAGGACACTGTAGCCACTCAGCATGTACTGTGAGACGGAAAGATGGCCCAGTGTGGCTATTTTACAAACCTGGGTTTGGTGTTTTAAACAGTCAGCTGGGCGGTGGTGGTGCACGCCTTTAGTCCCAGCACTCAGGAGGCAGAGACAGGCAGATCTTTGTGAGTTCAAAGCCAGCCTGGTCTACAGGGAGAGTTCCAGGATAGCCAGGGCTACACAGAGAAACTCTGTCTCAAAAAACTTAAACAAAAACAAAGAAACAAAAAACAGTCAACACATGCACGTACAGCTTTGAACTGTGTCTGACTGGGCTCACGGGGGCTCCTACTCATTCCTGGCATAGGACAGAGAAGTCAGGACATGAAGTAGGATCCCTCAGGGTGGAGAGGGCCTCAGCAACCATCTGCCCATCCCCAAGTGGTCCCCAGGAACCCTCTTCTTCTCTTTGGGCCCTGTGGGGCCCTTTCTGTATTTGGTCAGCTTCTCCTGGGCTGTCAAGACATCTTTGGATGGAGTGCCAGGGTTTCCCTGTCCCGGTCTCTCACAGAGAGAAATTTGCAGCACCTCTTAAGTTGAGATTTTGGGAGGCTACACTGAGACTCTGAGGACCCTAAGGACAATTCAAGTGAGTGAACTGAAGCGACAGACCACAAAGCAGGGGTTTCTGGGTCCCCCAAACTGGCTGGGGCAGAACTCACAGACTGAGTAGCTTCTGTGCTTGGATGCTTGGGCAGCTGGCACTGGCGCCAGCCAAAATGCCTCAGTTCCCTCATTTGAGAGGCCAAATAAGGAAGCAACAACATGGCCCCTAGGGTTAGACGGACTGGGATTCAGATGTGGGACTCATCACTGCCCTCACCCTGGGTGAGCTCAGAATCTCTCAGTTGGATAAAATGGGATCGTTATGTTTTTTGGACCTTAGAGGTTTGGGGACCAGTGTGTGGGGATATTGGGAGTGGAGCAGCCTAGTTAGAGGAAGCAGGGCCATTGGGGGTGTGTGTGGCTGTGCAGGGAATGTTGGGGCCCTGCCCTTTCCTCTGTAACTGCTTCCCATTCTTCATGAAATAGAGACTTATGGCAACTCTCTGCCAGTGTGAGGTACGGGCACCACACACACAGCAACTGGCTGGATGACTAGGAACTAAAAACTGAAATTGTGAGCGAAATAATCCCTTTCTAACCCCCTTTCAAGATGGCCTCTCCCTATATGGTCCAGGATAGCCTTGATCTTCAGTTCTTTCCACCTTAGCCCCAATTACAGGGGCCAACATCATGCTGGTTTCTCTCTCTCTTTTTTGGTTTTCCAAGACAGGATTTCTCTGGAACTCACTCTGTAGACCAGGCTGGCCTCGAACTCACAGAGATCCACCTGCCTCTGCCTCCCGAGTGCTGGGATCAAAGGCGTGCGCCACCACCGCCCAGCGCTGGCTTCTGTTTTTAAGCTGATTTTTTTTTTTTTCACGGCGTGTCACTGACTGCCATGGGGATGGCGCTTCTGTCTTAGTTTTCTATTGCTGTATCTTGAATGTACACAGACCTATTAGCTTAAAAATACCAGCGCAAGGTCCTGCATCTGCGAGGGAAGGAGAAGGAAGCCCTGCGAGGTCGAGGTCGGCCTAGCACCAGCCTGCTTCCTTCTTTAGAGTCCCGCATCTCAAAGACCAGTCATGGTGCCTGGAATCTCCTGGTGCTTTTGATCTACCTTTCATCTTGGCTTCCAGGGGCTCCTGTGGAGACTTCATGACCTCCCTGTTTTCAGGTGAGCTGGCTAGAAGATGAGCTAGTCTCCTTTGCCAAGTAAGAGGCAAGGTCGTTACCAAAAGAGTAACATTGATAGTAGAAGCCTTGGGGCCAAAACTGCCTACCACAATCTCCAGACTTCCCGGAGTGGTTATAAGGAGGCAGACCCTGTCCTGCCTCCACCCTCGAATAAGCAGATTCAGCCAGGCCAAGGTGCCCGGCAGGGTCTCTTGATGACAAGCCACAGCGCCACCTTGTGGCTAACAGCAGGTTCGACTTTACAACACACAATTCTCTCCAAACCGCGCCTGGAGAGGCCCAGAGACTCAGCTGGCACGTCTTGTCACCTGTGGCATCTTAAGTCTGTTCTAATGAAAACCCAGCGTCGACCACGGCCCTCATGTCTTGGTGAGGCTCCACCACAAGCACCACCAAGGTAGATGGCCTTTCTCCTGGATCTGCACCTGCCTGGTCTGCCCACATTGGCTGGTACAGTGCTTCTGATTGGCTGAAGCATGATGCCGTGCTTGCAAGAGTCCTCGCCACGCCCGGCTAGACTCTCTTATTTTCCTTTTTCCTTTGCAGAGAAAGTTGCTTCTGCCCTAGCTGGAGCTTGCAACATCCCTGGCTTTGCTGCTGAGAGCAGTCACCTGGAGTGGGATTCCAGAGCCGTACAGGGAATCCTGCCAGGTGTGCGCACACGGGATAAAAAGCGGTTAATACTTGGATCAGTCTTGCTGTGTCCCAGCCACTCCTTAGGATTTCCTGTGGCCCTTTTCATCCTCACATCCAGAGAGTGCCCGGTGCCATTGTATCCCCATCTCAGCGATGTGGAAGCTGAAGTATGGGGGGGAGGGGAAAGCAACTTACCCCACATTGCACAGCTTATAAGTGGTAAAGATTTGAACCCGTGTGCTCTGGTTTCGGGACCACACTATCCTGCAGGAAATACCTTCCTCATCGTGGACTCAGATAATCGGGAGAGAGGAAGGAACAGAACGACTCACTTCCCTCTTTTCAAGAAACAGAACAGTGTCCTGAGGGGCCCCACAGACTTCGACTTCTATTCTTTGGACAACAGCCATATGGTCACACTTGCGCCAACAGATAACTTTTATTTTGGTAATTATGAAAAAGCAGTTGTAACTTTAGAGCTGGAAGGAAGGATGGTGGTTACTGGGAATGTTTAGCGTGTTGCCACATTTATATATGAAAAACTGAAGACCCAGAGAGGTCAACAATCGTCTGGAGGTCAGTCACACAGCTGGGAAAGGGTGGATGGAACAGGTAGGGCCCCAGAGACACGCCCAGTGGAGTCCTCAGAGGGGAGGACCTCTGTGTAGACTCCCCAGCCTCTAGGAGCACCCAGGGCCATGGCTCAGATCTCCAGTGCCCTGCAATCCTAGCAACCTCTCTGGCCCAGACCCATCCTGGTGGCACCAGCCATGCCCAGCACTGACTCCATCCATCCCACTAATGCCCACATCAGCTGTGCTCACTGCGTTCCTGAGGCGGCCTCCTGAGCACTGAATAATTCAAGCCTATGAAATGGGATAATGAATTTACTGACAAGCCAGTGTGGTCGCGGTACTTGCAGTCTAGAAATACTGACTCCCCAGGCCCACTAGGCAGGCAGGCAGGCAGGCAGGCTTGTCCTAACATCAAGAAGCTGGTGCCCCAGCCTTTCCTGGGGAACTCAGCCTGATGGAGTACAAAGCCCACTTGGGTCTCACTGGTTCTACTTTTGGTGGAAGTGACTGGGGCCAGGGGAGGCCTGGTGGGACCTTTACCAGGGAAGTAGAGCCAGATAAAACAGCAGAGATGGGTGGGAACACACAACCCCCTCCTGTGAGCCCTGGTTCTTTATGAGACAACCAAGGTTGAGGCTTTGTAGCCCTGTCACTGTTTTGTGCTGGGAATTTCGGGGTAACTCTGAACCCTTGGGGAGGAGATCTGCTTCCTTTCCTGCTAACTTGTTGCTCACCTGTCCCCAGCTGTGGAAGGTTGCTGCCACGGTTTGCATGTGTCCCTCTCTGGAGATGATCACTTCCACCTGGTGGGCAGGAAGGCGGGAGCCTCTCCTTTCAATCTGGGTGGGGAGTGACTGAGGAGGGGTTGGAATGGCTGAATGGAAGGCTCCCCAGCTTGGAGGAGGGATGAGTGCTGTGAAGCTCTGCCACTGTGAGTCCTTCCTCTGGCCCACCCTCCCCTCAGCTTCAACCTCCTTCCTTTCCTCTCTGCCTCCTGCCTGGGGCGCTATCTATGGGAATGGATCGGATCACACAAAGACACTCCGGGCCTGAACCCTGCCAGCCGAGGACTCCATCAGACTACGATCCTCAGCCCTGGCTCTGCTGTGTCAGGACGTCCTGTCGGTATGGGCCTCAGTTTCCCATCTGTGTGGTGATGGGAGGAGGTTCTCAGGGCCGTTTCGGGGCTCCAAAGCCCTGGGATGTGTCCTGAAGAGCAGGAGGCTCTCTCTGATCCTGCCCAGCCTCGCCCCACATGCTCACAGGACTCTTCCTAGGTAAGTGTTTCCCTGGTCATCTGGGAGCCCCAGAGAGGGGTTCCACTGATCCCTCCTTGTCAGCTGAGTGGTAGACCAGGGAGGGAGACGATTCCATAAGGCAGGGAACTGTGGAGCCACAGCTGGAACCACAGCTGGGGTTTGAAGGAGACGGTAGCTGTGTGACATGTGAGCCTGAGCTGGCAGCCACCTGGAGGGTATTGCTGCACTTCTCCGAGAGACTGGGGCTCCGGGTAAGGGCATGAGAGCCTTTGACTGAGGATGACAGGGATGGCTTTGTCCAGTTCAGAACCCATTACCACCTTCGTGCAGAGGAGAGGTAGGCCAGGGCTCACTTCAGCTTGGGAGTTTTCTGTGCCCAGGTCCAGGGTGGTGCCAATGCCTTCAGCTTCCTCTTGGAGCTGGAACTCGTCAGGACTTAAGCTGGTGGCTGAAGGACAGAGTGGGTGGTTTCCCTGTAGTAGCCAGGAGGCTCAGGCTGGGTGAGGGGAGCCACATTACTTCCCGGAGCCTGCTCGTCCTGCTCACTTGGACCCTTCTGTGTCCCAGGTTCCAGGCAGGTAGGCTTTGCTGTCTTAGATCTTCCGGTTCCCAAGCCAGAGGTCCCAGTTCAGCTATTGTTTTTTTTTTTTTTTTTTTTTTTTTTTGTTTTTTTTTGTTTGTTTTTTTTTTTTTTTTTTTTTTTTCAAGACAGGGTTTCTCTGTGTAGCTTTGCGCCTTTCCTGGAACTCACTTGGTAGCCCAGGCTGGCCTCAAACTCACAGAGATCCGCCTGCCTCTGCCTCCCGAGTGCTGGGATTAAAGGCGTGCGCCACCACCGCCCAGCAAGCTATTGTAATGGTCTTAAAACATGGAACATTCTGTGTCCCCAGCCTTGTCTATGGTCAACCATCTAGGACCGCCATTGTGACTAGAACACAGGGCAGTGATGCTGTGAGGCTCTAGGCTGGGCTAGAAGGCCAGAGCTTCTCCTGGATTCTTCCGGAAACTTGCTCTCTAAGAGGTCCATCCCCCACCCCCAGAGCCTCTGTGGGCACAGACACACGGACTAAGAGATGCTCAGACAGCCCCAGCTGCTTGAGTCTCTTGAGCTGGGTGTTAGACACGTATCTTGGGCATCTCGGCAGTGCTGTTAACTGTCCATCAAATGCCTGCACTGCGTGATGGAGGAGAGGGAGAAGCGCCGGATGAGTCCAGCAGCCTCCAGGTTGAGCAAAACATGGTGAGTTTGGGTCCATGGGTTTTGTAGGTAACTCATGCTTAGCGAGACAGGAACCTAGTGGCTCAAAATTGCTGGGACCAGTGCCAAAATCCTAGTCTCAGCAGGGGTCCCAGGGGAGTTGTCCGTTCCTGGCCTCTCCCTCGGCTTGGATGTTGTGGGCAATGCTTGGCACCCCCCAGCTTGTGGGCGAGTGTCTTTGTATGCATTTCCACTGGTTTACACTGTGTCCAGATTTCCCTTCCCTCATCTGAACACCAGCTATCTTGGATTGTGGGGGTGAGGGGGTGTCCTCTGCCAGCCTGTCTCCTTTGAACTAATGACATGTTCAATGACCCTCTTTTGACATAATGGTTACATTTTTGAAGGACTGGGTATTAGGACTTCAAGCTACCTCATTGTGGAACACATTCAACCCACAATCCATCATTTGGAGGCACTTGCTATGTAGCAATGGTTGTTTAGAGCACTGCAATTATGGGATGGCTGGGATTGCAACTAAAACACCAGTGGAAATGTAATGAGATGGAAAATACTTTCCAGAACATCTCTCCAGGAGGGTTACTGCATGCCATGGGAATTACTGACTTACTAAGTAACTTGGGGTTGGGATGGGGTCTAGACCCTCTCCCAGAGTATGAATGTTCCAGTAACAAAGTGAACTTGAATAACAGGCTGCTTCTGCAATGCCTCCTGAGGTAGGAGATCAACTCGGGTTTTCCTTTGGGGGACATTCCTTTCCTTCAAATAAATGTTGACAACTTAAAGAAAATCAGAGTATTAGATTGTTCCGGCTCCTTGTGTCTCTGGATGGCATCGCTTACTCCATCGGAACAGGACACACTTTGAAGTGCTGTGTCCCCCTTGAGTGTCTGGCTTCCTTGGAGACTTGGCACAGTCTTGGGGGCAGGAACACTCTATCTTATTTCCTATCAAATCCTTAACACAGTTCTTGGCACACAGTAGGTACATTACAGCTCTTAGCTCAAAGGATAAACACTGGAAAAAGAACAAAGGGATTTTAAATACTACATAATAACTAAGGATTTAAAGATCAATTAGCTTCAGAGCATGAAACAATGTGAGGGAAAATGTTGAAATCCCCTTGGGTTGATGGGAGAGTCTGTAAGAGACAGAATTACCAGAGGCCAGGAACAGATTAAAATCATTGTTACCAGGGAATAAATGACTCTCGGGGCAGCCTTGAACTTCTACAGCTCAAATCTCTGCGCATAAGAAAGAGGCAAAGGTTATAAAAATCACCAGGAAGATCTGATAAACAGATTGAAATTAGGGCTGGAGAGATGGCTCAGCGGTTAAGAGCGCTGACGCTCTTCCAGAGGACTCGGGTTCGATTCCCAGAAGCCACATGACAGCTCACAACTACCTGTAACTCCAGTTCCAGGGGATCTGACACCCTCATGCAGACACACATGCAGGCAAAACGCCAATAAAATAAACAATTAAAGAAACAGATTTAAATTAATTACGTATGAAAAACTCAGAACAGTAAACAGACACAGGGGGAGAAGGAATCTGTAAAGTGAAAGATTGGGAAACGTAGAGCAAACACAGAAAGATGAAAATGTACAAGGAGTTAAGAGATATTAGAGTTGGAATTAAAATCTTTAATGCATATCTACTCAAATTATTTGAAAGGAATTATATAAATAATGGGAAAGGCAATATTTAAAATGACAGTAGCTCATGGTTTTCCAAGACTATTGAAAAAATGTAAGTCTGGTCTGGGGAAATGGCTCATTGGGTAAATGCTTGCCACACTAGCCTGATCCCAACTTTGGGTCCCTAGAGGCTATGTAAAAGCCAGATGTGGTAGCACACATGTATGTAACTCCAGCAGCCCCAGGGGACGATAGGAACTGGAGACAGGAGAATCCACTGAAGCTTCAGGATGCAGAGCTGGCTGAGGAGATACCCAGTTTCAAACAAGGTCAGACGTGAATTTGTTCTCTGATTTCTGCACACACACCATGGCATGTGCGCCCCTGCACTCACACATATGAACATGCATGTACACACAGACACACAGTAAAACACAAAACAAGAGAACCCCTGAAGTCTTAACTTTGTGGGGTGGTACATGCCTGTAGCCCCAACACTTGGGAGGCGGTGACAGGATTGGGGGTTCAAGTCAGTTTCAGTGATGTGTTTTGCCCAAAGTCAATCTAAACTACATAAGACCCTGACTCAAAAAAAGGTTTTCTCCTACAGGAATTGCAGTGATTTCAAGCAAGCCGGATGAAAATAAATTCATATATAGACACATCATAGTCACATAGACCAATACCAGAAAATAGAAGCGCTTGAAAGAATGAGAAAATCGTTTACCACTTTTATGATTAGAAGAGGTTAGACTAATGGCTGATTAATAACAGTATCTACTGTAGCAATGAAAGGAAAATATTAACTTTGAAACAGACAAACATATTTATTCTGTGTATGAGTGTGTTTGTCTGCATGGATATGTACCATATGTGTACAGTGCCTGCAGTGACCAAAAGAGGGTGTTGGATTCTCTGGAACTGGAGTTAAAAACAGTTGTAAGCTGCCATGTGGGTTCTGGGACCCGAACTCAGGTCCTCTGTAAGAACAGCAAGGTGGTGGCGGCACACTCTTTAATCCCAGCACTCAGGAGGCAGAGGCAGGTGGATCTCTGTGAGTTTGAGGCCAGCCTGGGCTACAGAGTGAGTTCCAGGACAGCCAGGACTGCTACACAGAGAAACCTTATCTCACAAAACAAAACAAAACAAAACACCCAGCAAGTGTTCTTAACCATTCAGCCATCTCTCCAACTTCAGAATATTAACTTTGAAACAAGCTTTAAAAAAAAAAAGTGAAGTTAAGTCAGGCATAGTGGCACACCTTTAATCCCAGCTCTTGGGAGGCAGAGACAGGAGAATTTCTCTGTGATTTGAGACCAGCCTAGTCTACATATCAAGTTCCCGGCCAGCCAGCCCTGCACAGTGAGACCTTGTCTCAAAACAAAAACCACAGCATAAAAGTAAAGTTAATTCAACAGACAAAAAATGTTTTGAAAATATGTTGTCTATGCACAATGGAATATTACGCATCCATAAAAACGTGAAATTCTGTCATGTGTGGCACCATGAATGGAACAAGACACTATGTTACATGAAATAAGCCAGGAGCAGAAAGATAAACATTCCCACTCATTTATGGAAGCTAAAAATGTTGATTACGACAAAAAAAAAATCTGATTTCAAAATTGGGTAAGTGAGGGCTGGGACTCTGACCTCATGGCACAGTGCTTGCTTAGCATGCTAGAGGCCACTGGTTAACCCCTGCACCACTAAACAAACGAATAGAAAAGGAAAAAAGAGAGAGGAATGGGACAGATGGTCTGAGTAGACATTCCTCAGATGGTTTACACACCCCGAATACATGAAAATGTTCCCCATCGCCGATCACAAAGGGAATGAGAACTAAATCCTTGAGAGATCACCTCACCCCGGTCATAGTGATGCATAAAAAAGATGAAAAATGAGAGATGCTGACAGGACACTGAGGGGGAGACGCTCCCACGCTGTTGGTGGGTGTAAATTAGTCAAGCCATTCTGGGAACAGTATGGAGGTTCTTAACAAACATCAAACTAGCTGGGTGTGGTGGTGCAGGTCTGTAATTCCAGTACTCAAGAAGTTGAGGCAGGAGGATTTGGGTGTTTGAGGCTAACAAGACTGTCTCAAATAAAAATTAAAAACAGAATTCCCATTTGCTCTACCAACCACACTTCTGGGCATATATACACAGGAAATGAATCATCATATTAAAGAGATATCCGCATGCATTTTTTCAGTGCTATTTACAACAGTTAAGATAACAGAGTTGCCGGGCGGTGGTGGCGCACACCTTTAATCCCAGCACTCAGGAGGCAGAGGCCATCGGATCTCTGTGAGTTCCAGGAAAGGCACAAAGCCACACAGAGAAACCCTGTCTCGAAAAACCAAACCAAACCAAACAAAACAAAACGAAAAAACAAAAAAAAGATAACAGAGTCAACCAAGATGCCAGTGGAGGAATGGATTAAAAAATGAGGTGTGTGTATACATTGGGAATTTCTTTTTCCTCCAAAAAACCTAGTTAAATTTTGTGCAACATAAATAGAACAAGACACTATGTTAAGTGAAATAAGTCAGGCACAGAAATTTAAATAGTGTATGTCCTCCCTAGTTTATGGAGGCTAAAAATATTGATCCCAGTAGGAGTAGAGCAGAACAGAGGCCAGGAAAGGGGGATGGGTACCAAACACGGAGGGAGGCTTTCTAATGCTACCATAACACAACGAGGCTTCTATAGTTTACAACAGTTACACACCTTAAAACTACCAAAAGCTAGGGAGTTCTCAGCGTACAGAAATGATGATAATTAAGGAGCCTGGAAACGTTAGTACCCGGGTTTGATTACTATGTACTATGTACCTGTATTGAATTGCCACATTGCATCCCATAAGTAATAATGTGGCTTTAACCACAGTAAAACTATCTTTTAAGAATGAGCTACTCTTCATATGTTAATGTCAGGCAAAAAAGATTTGAAGACAAAGATACATCATTGGACAGAGTGTGAATATAAATAATGAAATTAAAAGTTGACAAGAGAAAATTAGAGGTGAAGTCATATATACCAATAACACAGCTTCAAAATATATAGCCTCCTTTATTGTTTTTTAGATTTATTATTTTAATTATGTATAGGCATCTGCATGTGGGTATGTGCATGTGTGTGCAGGTGCCATTGAGGCCAGAGGCATTGGATTCCCTTAGCTGGAGTTCCAGATGGTTGTGAGCTGCCTGATGTGGGTGCTGGGAACTGACTGTCAGAGCATCCAGTGCTCTTCATTACTGAGACATCTCTCTAGCCCTGAATTATTTATTATTATTTTTATTATTATTATTTATTATTGTTGTTGTTGTTGTGACAAACACCTGAGAGAATGCTTGCATACATAGCTTTCTCTTTCCCCCTCTTTTTCAATGAGATGGAACCGTCAGCATTCCGGGTGGGTATTCCAATCTTGCTCCTCCCTGGAAACATCCTCATGGATACACCCAAAAGTGGATTCATCTTTTAGGTATTTCTCAATATAAGCTGACAAGATTAACAGGTCCATCTCTCATCATCTTGATACCCAGACACATCACCTTAAAGTCTCCACAAGGCCCATGTTCATCTCACAATGCAGAAATGCATTCAGCCTATCTCAAAGAGTTGCTGCAATCATAATGTTTTTGATACTGTTCAAAAGCCCAAGTTCAAAGTCTCCTGGGACACTCACAGCATGCTCCCAGCTAGGAGGCCTGAAAAACAAACAAACAACAACAATCAAAAACGACCTAGAGACTTCCAGTGTGTGATGGTAGACTAGACATTCCCATTCTGAAAGGGACAGATTGAGGTACAGAAGGGGAATGAAGAGTACAGAGAGACCAAGACTCAGCAGAACAAACATTAACAGGGTTGTCTGCCAAGCCTTGCAGCCAGAGCACATAGTGGGGTGACTATGGGGTTTTGCTAGCTGCAGGAAAAATTACTTACTCACTGACACCTTGTGCTATAGTCTCAAAACACGTAACCTTCCTTATCAGTGTGGTAGGTTTTCCGGTCACTGTGTGTCCTAGTCACTCTTCTATTGCTGTGAAGAGACACCATGACCATGGCAACTCTTATCAGAGAAAGCATTTCATTGGGGGCTTGCTTACAGTTTCAGAGGTTTAGTCCATTATCACTGTGGCCGGAAACATGCAGGCACACACGGCACAGGAGCAGTTAGCTGAGAGGTACATCTTGGTTCACTGGCTGGGCCTGGTGTGGGCTTTGGAAACCTGAAAACCCACCCCCAGTGACACACTTTTCTTCAACAAGGCCACACCTCCTAATCCTTCTCAAACATTGCCATTTCCCTATTGACTAAACATTCAAGTACATGGGCCTACACTGTGGCAAAATACCTGAGGGAAACATATTAAGTTTTAAAAATATCTCTGTTCTGACTTTTGTTCTGGAGTCTCATTATAAATCTGGCCAAAAGCAGCCAGAAATAACCATGCAACAGCTTGAATGTTGGACTATGTTGAAATTTCCTCCGTCAGATTAATTAGGCCTTTGTATGGTGGAGTAGATAGGATGAATGCTGATCTAGATGGCTTTCTCCTTTCCCATTTATTCTCTCTGTGCCTCCAACCTTTGAGGTGTACCACAGACTTTCAGAGAGGGTCTCTGCTGTGGATGATTGATTGATAAATAAAGTGCTGATTGGCCAGTAGCCAGGCAGGAAGTATAGGTGGGACAAGGAGAGAGGAGAGCTCTGGGAAGAAGAAGGCTGAGTCAGGAGTCGCCAGGCAGACACAGAGGAAGCGAGATGTAAAGTACTGGTAAGCCACAAGCCACGTGGCAACTTATAGATTAATAGAAATGGGTTAATTTAAGATAAAAGAACAGATAGCAAGAAGCCTGCCATGGCCATACAGTTTATAAGTAATGTAAGTCTCTGTGTGTTTACTTGGGTCCACAGGGCTGCAGGAACTGAACAGAACCAGTTAAACTTTAACTACAGGTCTCCTCCACTACATGGGTTAATCCTGTCTGGAAACCTTTGTAGCCGAACCCAGAGGCTTGCCATACTAACCTGCTTATTTCCCAAGCTGATTAAGGCAGTGATCGAGGTTGGCCATCTTATCAGATACATGGTTTGCAAATATTTTCTTCTATTCTGTAGGTTGTATTTTATGATGTTCATCTTATCTTTTTTATTTTGTTATTTTGATTATTTACTACTTTAATTATGTGTCTGGTGGGTATATGCATGTTAATGCAGGTGTTTGTAGAGGTCAGAGGCATCTGATCCCCTGGTGCTGGGGTTGCAGGCAGTTGTGAGCTCCAGTCGTCTGCAAGAGCAGTACTTGAATTGCTGAGCCATCTCTCTAGGTTCTCTATTGTCACTTTATTGATACTGTCCTTAGAACTTCTTTCTTTCTTTCTTTTATTTTTTTTTGGTTTTTTGAGACAGGGTTTCTCTGTGTAGCTTTGGAGCCTGTCCTGGATCTCGCTCTGTAGCCCAGGCTAGCCTCAAACTCACAGAGATCCGCCTGCTTCTGCCTCCCAAGTGCTGGGCCACCACTGCCTGTCCTGTTCTTAGAACTTAAAATTCAATTTAAATTTTCTTTGTTGCTCACTTTTTGGAGCCATATCTAAGAACCTCTACTAACTCCAAGATTATGAAAATTAACCTTTCTTCTTTCCTTTCTTCCTTCCTTCCTGCCTGCCTCCTTCCTTTCTCTTTCCTTCTTCCTTCTTCTCTGTCTCTGTCTGTCTGTCTCTCTCTTTCTTTCTTCCTTGGTTCTCATATAACCCAGGCTGGCCTCAAACTCACTATGCAGTTGAGGATGACCTTGAACTTCCAATCTTCCTGTGTCTACCTCCTGAGAGATGAGATTACAGGTGTGCACCACACAGCTTATGTTGTACTGGGGCCTGAGCCCAGGGCCTCGTGTTTGCTAGAGAAGCACTCTACTGAGCCACACACTCAGTCCCCTTTGGAACAAAGTCTTGCTATATAGCCTAGGCTAGCCTCAAACTTGAAATCCTCTCTGCAAGTGTTAGCATTACAGGCATGGACTACATTTTTTTTTCTCTAAGAGTTTTTTTGTTGAAGCCTTTGATCCATTTTGAGTTAACCTTTACCATCCATCATCCATTGCTTTCTGTCAAATGCTGACTTACCTCTCTGGATTACTGTTACTTTTGGGCAAATTGGGGAATCCTTGTTAGTCCTTGCATTTGGCTTCTTTTAAATATAGTTTTGGCTGAACCAGGCCCTCGCAACATGCACCTCAAGTTTACAACCAGCTTGCCAACTTTTGCCAAGAATCCATATTCTGGTTTTGCACTCTAGTCTTTGAGGAGTGAACACACCTTCAGCCAGCTGGTCCACCACGGCTGCTCATGCTGATCCAGTGTGGTTGTGTGAGTTCATTGGTGTGGTTGCCACTAAGCCTGAATGTATGTTAAGAGTCTAATTGCTGCCAGGCGGTGGTGGCACACGCCTTTAATCCCAGCACTCGGGGAGGCAGAGGCAGGCAGATCTCTGTGAGTTCGAGGCCAACTTGGTCTACAGAGCAAGATCCAGGACAGGCACCAAAGCTACACAGAGGAACCCTGTCTCGAAAAACAAAAAACAAAAACAAACAAACAAAAACCATTATGGGAGTGTTTTTGTTTTTTTTAAACTAAGTTGCACGATTCTCAAACATGAACTCTGTAGAGGGCATTGTGTTGGTACACTGAAAGACATACCTGCAAGGCCCTTCTGAGGTTCTTATGTGACCCTAGTAATAGGTGATCTTAGGTTGGGTGACCCAAGAAGCAGATGTGAGACCAGGATTTTAGTGAAAGCAGCTGTGTGGGGGCAGTGCAGGAGTGTTGCTGGTAGAGGTAAAGGGTCTTGGATCGGGGAGGGGAAACAGGGAAGCATGTGATGAGCAGCTAGCGCTCTACCCTTTGGAGACTCCTGGGAGAGGATATGACAGAACCTTCCCACTGCTGACAATTCATCTCTTGTTTTTGGGGGGTGTTGTCCTGGACTCTGAAGGATGCCTGTCATAACCTTCTAACCAAAATGTCTCCAGATGTTACCAGATGTTTCCCATGGGAGCAAAAGCATCCCCGGCCAAGACATGGCAGGACATGTCTCAGAATCATCCCATCTAAGAGGCGAGGTGCTCTCCATCATTGTCGTAGGGTCGCTTTTGAGGATGTTCAAGGCGCTTCCACTCCTGGCCTATCCCTCGAGTCCGTTAAACCTGGTCTTCGTCAGGAGGAAGGGCTGAGCAGTGCGGCAGGAACTGGATGTGTTGAGGGGAGGGGGCATCTACCCCGCAGGTGAGTGGACCCTACCACTCTGGAAGCCCATGTTCCTGGGGCCTTGTAAAAGGGTCACTGCAAGGCCCAGGGCGGCTGCACTGAAGGCGGGCCACCACAAGGCACGGCTCTGGCCCTCAGCTCTGCTCTGAGTTCCTTACTGTGTCACGGCCCTGGTCCCGCACCTGCAGGAGAGGGAAGCATGGCCGGAGACCGGAAATACAGGGAATGATGTAGTTGTCCTTGATAGGGGTGCTGAGCTGTGCCCACAGGTCAGCTCTGGTTCCTGGTCCTCCTGCAGCCTTCCGGGATGTCCTTCTTCTCCCGTGTGCCATGACTTTGACCGAGATTCACGTCCTCTCTGGTCACCAGTGTCTTTCCTGCTAATCCAAAGTGACCTTGAAAGGTCCTTAGAACTCGAGTGGCTGCCGAGAGCCCAGGGAGGCAGTGGGAGCCTCCAGGCAGCAAGAAGGAGAAGGCAGGCCAGAAAGCACCATTTCTGACAGCCTGGCCCCTGGTGGTGCTGCTGGCCTCTGATCTCTGAGCATTTCCACCGCACGCCTGACACCGGGCCTGGTCACGGGCCCGCGCGGCCCCTTGCTCACTCACAAACATCTGTTACAGCATTTTACCACGTTAATAGATTCGCTCTGAGAACCGGGCAGGTGTTCACCGCCCAAGCCAGACCACATCAAACTCACATGCTCTCCAAGCCTCTCTGTAGCGGGCAATCGAGTTTAGAATGACTCATACAGTCTAGCAGATAATAAAACACACATAACATTTGCTTTAGGGGACAGGTGAGGGCATTTTGTCCCGTGCATAGGAGAAACAAAAACTCAGTCTATTTGGGAGTCAGGTAATTGAATACAGATGGGCGGAGGTAAATGAAAGAATTTAGCAAATATCTCTGTGGAATAGCTAATGGGAATGAGACAGAATAGGAAATTAAAAATTATTCAAAGCAGATGGACCATTCTTTTGAGTTTTTAAAAATTTATTAGGGCCGAGGAAAAATGTGTCTGTTTATTTTCTATGGCTATGAAATTAATGGCTTGGTGAGTTTTGCTTGGGCAATTTTATGACTGCTGTGTCATCTGTCATAATTTGGGGGCCGTATGATATGGATTTATGAATGTCTCCACCCCTCACCCTCCCTGATTTATAGGTGTGGGTCACATGTGAGTGAGAGCTGTCTTATTTTGAGAGTTCCATGCCAGTGGCTGCTTAGCCTGGCAGACCCTGGGTGGGCAGGGGCTTCAGGGGTCTCTCTACCCAAACATGAGTGGAAAGGTGACAGAGGGTCATACTGAGGCTGTGTGAACTGGGCCTGACCTGACTGAACTTTTGCTGTGCGGTGACCCCAGTCTGCCTGGGTTGGAGAGGAGGCGTGTGGCCAGGAAGGCCGGCTCACACTGCTGGTGTGCTTGGCTGGGAGCTTGGGGGTACATTGCTACAGTCGCCATCTGGAGCCTTGGGCCCTTCCATCTACTATAGTCATCATATGTCCTAAGGTCTGAAGTTTAGCTGGGCGGTGGTGGCACACGCCTTTAATCCCAGCACTCAGGAGGCAGAAGCAGTCGGTTCTCTGTGAGTTCGAGGCCAACCTGGTCTACAGAGCAAGTTCTAGGACAGGCTCCAAAGCTACACAGAGAAATGCCGTCTTTAAAAAAACAAACAAACGAACAAACGAAAAAATCTGAAGTTTAGGGGAAGAGGGAAAAAAAATCTCATTACTTGGGAATCTTTGAATCTGGTCTGGAGTTGTGGTGCCAATGTATTCTCTACGTCAGGGGTAAAAACTGGGTTTTACAATGGGCAGGCTTGGGTCTATTTTTATCTCAGTCAGAGAGCTGGGAGGTGGTAAGAAACAACCTGCTAGCTCAGGAAGTGGACTTTAGTATTTCCCCCTGACAGATGGGGAAATTGAGGCACAGAACTGTTAAGTGATATATACCTAGAGTTGATCCGAGTTAGCTTTTATCTATGACTCTGGCTTCCTAAGTTGTGACGTGCCAGGCCCCTGGTGCAATGGCTTAGGGTGTACACCTGTGACTATGTCCCCAGTACTCTCTGGCTAGGGTCTTGTTTCATTGTCTACTTGGTCTGCAGGTGAGGAAACCCTGTTCTGGGGTCTCATCCCTTGAGGACAGTCAGTCTCTTCTCAAAGCCCTGGCAGGGAGGCGCCTGCTGGTGTGGTTGCTGCCTCTACCTATCCTGATCCAGGTCTACAGGACCTTGGGGAGCAGGGCTGTTGGGGCAGGGCTCAGGGTGCCTTCAGACAGGGAGTCCTCCAAGGGCCAATGTGCACTCTTGATCTCTGTCACAGCCTGGGTGTTTGGCTTTAGAAGAGGCCATGGGCACCTCCGAGTACCATCCATTGCAGCCCTACATTTTCTAGGACACTAGCCCCATCCTTTCCTGGGCCTCTTGGCTTCTCCAATGCAGAAATATCAGCACCTGCTCTTGCTGAGCTCCAGGGAAGGCAAAGTGACTAGGTCACACCATCAGCTGCCACTTCTCCAGTCAAACACTTGTGGAATGCTACATGCCAGGTGCTGTCCTAGGACCAGCAACAGGTGTGGTCTCTGCCCCACCAAAATGCCATCTCTTTTCTTTTCTTTCTTAAAATATTTATTTATTTATTTATTTATTTGTTTATTTAATGTGCATTGGTGTTTTCCTGCATGTATGTCTGTGTGAGGGTGTTGGATCCCCTGGAAATGGAGTTACAGACAGCTGTGAGCCACCATATGGTTGTTGGGAATTGAACCCAGGCCCTCTGGAAGAACAGCCAGTGCTCTTAACTGCTCAGCCATCTCTCCAGCCCCTCCTCAAATGCCATTTCTATCAGTTCAATGACAGGAAGTCAACAAACTCATTGCCCTCTGCTGTGGTAGGTATTTTTAGGGTTTTGGAAAAAATAAAAGTGGGGTAAAAGTCAGGGAGGGATGGGGGGTGAAGGGAAACCTCTCTGTGAAGGTACCATCTGAGCTGTAGACGTTTTGGGGAAGTTTTCAGACACGTGGGGCAGTCAGTGCAAAGACTTCGAGGTAGGAACAAAGCTAGAATAAACAAGATGGGCCAGAGCCCAATAAACGAGGAGAATAATTTTGAAGGCCATTTTCTCCTCTAAGCTACTTCCTTTTATGAACTCTGGTTTTACTGATTTGGACACTGAGGCTCAGAGAGGTCCAGTCACTTGGCCAACGGTTCCTATGGGTCTCATGCTTACAGCTTCATGTCTAGGGCCTTTGCCCATGCCGGGCCTGGTTTGGAAGATCGTTGTCTTAGTCAGCATTCTATTGCTGTGAGGAGATACTGTGACCACGGCGACTCTTATAAAGGAAAGAATTTAATTGGTCCATTGCCTTCATGGCAGGGAGCATGGCAGCACTCAGGCAGACATGGTAGATGAGAGTTCTACATCTAGATCCACAGGCAGCAGGAAGAGAGAAGAGACACTGGGCCTGGCTTGGGCTTTTGAAACCCCAAATCCCTCCCCCAGTGACACACTTCCTCCAGCAAGGCCACACCTCCTAATTCCTCTCAAATAGTGCCACTCACTCCCTGATGACCAAGCATTCAAATCTACCAGCCTATAGGGACCAATCTTATTCAAACCACCACAGTTATCACTCATCATTCCAGCCCTGGAATATTCTTCCCCTATCACACCGCTTCTCCAGATGTTACATTGGGTAACTGCAGCAGAGCAAGAATGAATCTCTCAGGTGGGCTGAGGGCAGGAGAGGGTAGCCAAGAGTCTGTGCAAGCCATCCACAGAGGAGATTGGCTTTGCAGTCAAATGCAAACCTTAGAGCTCTGATTGTAGGCAGTGTAGATTGGGGTTCTGACAGGACAAGCTCCAGGTGGACTCTGTACCCAGACACATTTACTGTTGGTTTGCATCCATGCTGTTCCCAGGAGGATAAGTTTTTAAAAACTGGCTTCTCTGGGCAGAGAGACAGGGAAAAGGGATCCTGAGGGGCCAGCAGTGGGAATGGATATGCATAGGCAATAACTGCTCTATAGGCTCTGGGTCGAGCTGGGCCTGCAGGAAGGGCAAGACACATAGGATAGGCATAGGTCTGCTGGCGGGGGCCCCTGGACTCTGGGCCCATTTCCATTGCCTGAGTGAGAAAGGGTTCCTGTGGGTCCCATACCCACAGCTTCATTTCCTGGGGCCTTTGCTGTTCTGGACTTGTTCTGGAAGACTGTCATCCATTATTCCACTGTGCAGGGATCCATGAGGAAATGGTCCATGAGTTTTGTCTCCTTAAAGAAGGCATCAAAGATGCAGAGTCTCCCAGGAGAGAAAGAACCAAAATCCAGCTTCTTTAGTGTAAGACTTGTGAAGACAGTGGAGTGTGTGTTTGTGTCAGATAAAGACACAGTGGTACCTTGGGTATGGTGGCACATTCCTGTAACCTCAGCACTTCAGAAGCTGAGGCAGGAGGATCATGAGTTTGAGGCTAGTCAGTGCTACGTAGCAAGACCCTATCTACAACCAACCAACCACACACACACACACACACACACACACACAAACAAACAAAAAAACCCAAAACAAAACAAAACAAAAAACCAAAATTAAACCCTAGTAGTATCCAGGTATGGTGGCATATAGTTAAGATTGTAGCATCCAAGAGTCTGAGGCAGGAGAATTTATAATTTAAAGATAGCCTGGTCTACAAATTGAGAAGTTGTCTTAAAAACAAATGAACAAACACCAACAGAAACACTAGTGGCAATGCATTAAAATCAACAGTGGTTGTATGTGTGTGTGGTGTGGTGTGTGTGTATGTGTGTGTGTGTGTGTGTGTGTGGTGTGTGCGCGTGCATGCATGCGTGTATGCGTGTATGAAGAGGCCAGAGAAGGACAGTGGGTGTCCTGTTCTACCATTCTCCACTGTATTCCTTTGAGACAGGGTCTCTCATTGAACCTGGAGCAAGGCTGGTGGCCAGGAAGATCTATCAATCCCCCTGTCTCTGCTGGGGTTGTAGGTGTGTGGCCATGCCTGGCCTTTTAGTGGGAGCTGGGGATTTGAACTCAGGTCCTATGCTTGAACAGTAAGCGCTCTTACCCACTGAGTCATCTCTGCAGCCTGTTTTATTTCTTTTGAAGCAGGGTCGCACTATACCCCGCAGCAATGTGCATTTTAAACAGGTAAACTGTATGCTATGTGAATACATCCCCAAGGAGTGATTCAAAATAACAACAAAAAACCCAGTGACTAGGAAGGCTTTGGAAGTCCAGGAGGTCAAGTTCCCATGGGAGAGAGCTGTCATCAGCATGGCTGGTGGAAGGAGATGTGGCCTTGAGTCGGGGTAAAGACACGGTACCCCAAATCTGCCTTGACCTCGTCATCTTGGCTGGCATTCTTGATTTTGTAGGTTATAAATAATATTTTAATGCTCCCCCCCCCCCCAACACACACTGGAGCTTTCATGATGGCTCAGAAGGTAAAGACATTTGCTTCTAAACTTGATGACCTGAGTTCAATTCCTGGGATCCATGCAGTAGGAGGAGAGAACAGATTCCTGCAAGTTGTTCACGGCTGCATACAAGCCCTCACACATGCAAACACACCACACACGCAATAAATAAATAAATGTTAAAAGTTGAAAAGTTCAGTCGTGGGGTTGGGGATTTAGCTCAGTGGTAGAGCACTTGCTTAGCAAGCGTAAGGCCCTGGGTTCAGCCCTCAGCTCTGGGTCAAAAAAAAAAGTTCAGTCGGGTGGTGGTGGTGCATGCCTTTAAACCCAGCACTTGGGAGGCAGAGGCAGGTGAATTTCTGTGAGTTTGAGGCTAGCCTAGTCTACAAATTGAATTTCAGGCCAGTCAGAGCTGTTACACAGAGAAACCCTGTCTCGAAAAGACAAAAACAAAAACAAAACAATTTAAAAATTCTTCTATAAACCACATCATCAACAACAAACTTTCAGGGGCCGGGGAGTGGCCCCACCAGCAGCTTAGTTAGAAGCAGGATACACTGCTTCTGTTCACTTCAGTGGAAAAAGGTTGACTTTTCTCTCTCAATTTTTTTCTTGTGATAAAATACATAAAACATAACATTGACTGTTATAATTCTTTTAAAAAAATCTTTTTATTCATACAAGTGAGTTGTTAGAAACGATAAAATTAATCTTGGTGTTGCACAAAGGAACACACACACACAAAGCGTACGTAGCCTGGCAAGGCAATTCTCTTTGAAAAAAGGGTGTACCAGAACTCACACCAGGCTAGCACACACAGATAGATGTCTTTTATCCCTGACCTAGGTGACTGAATCTGAGCCCATTGGTGGGAGCTCGATTTCACAATCTGATGTGATTAGCTAAAGGGTAAGGAATATGAGTCCTTGCCCAGTTAGCCTTTGATAGAAGAAACTGTTTCTCAGAGTATGCGGGGTGTGTGTGTGTGTGTGTGTGTGTGTGTGTGTGTGTGTGTGTGTATAGTAGAATACAGTCATGGTTTATCCATGGTGTAGTGTTTAGTCCTTTCTAATACAGAGTAATACTCCATTCAAGGCGAACACTGTATTTTGCATACACATTTCTGTTAGTGAATGCTTGGGGAGCTTCCAGCTTTTGTGAACATTGTTCCTGTGAACTAGGCCGAATTGTCCCTTTAGGACACTTGTTTATTCTTGCATCTGCCGAGGGAGGCTTGGGTTGCTTCATGTCTATCCCAGCCATCTACATGTCTTTGTAAAGATACATGCTATCACCTCCCTTGAGCATGTATCTAGGGGTGGCCAGATCATGCGCCAGGTGTATGTTTTTCTTTTTTCTTTTTTTAAATTAATTTTACATACCAACCACAGATCCCTCTCTAGCATATTTAACTTTCTTTTTTATTTTTTTAATTATTATTTTTTTGGTTTTTCCAAACAGGATTTCTCTGTGTAATTTTGGTGCCTGTCCTGGATCTCTGTAGACCAGGCTGGCCTCGAACTCACAGAGATCCGCCTGCCTCTGCCTCCCGAGTGCTGGGATTAAAGGCGTGCACCACCACTGCCCAGCCAAGTGCTGGGATTAAAGGCATGGGCCACCACAGCCTGGCCTATATTTAACTTTCTAATGAGGCTAGTTAACTATTGTTTGAAGTGGTCAGGTCAGTTGACATTCCTGATAGCAGAAGGTCTAGGTTCTTGTACTGGGTGGCTTTGTGTGTCAACTTGACACAAGCTAGAGTCATCAGAGGAAGGAGCCTCAGCTGAGGAAATACCTCCAGGAGATCCAGCTGTAAGGCATTTTCTCATTCAGTGATCAGTGGGGCAGAGCCAGCCCTTGGTGGGTGGTGCCGTCCCTGGGCTGCTGCTCCTGGATTCTATAAGAAGGTGGGCTGAGCAAGCCACGGAAGCAAGCCAGTAAGCAGCACCCTCCATGGCCTCTGCATCGGCTCCTGCCTCCAGGATCCTGCCCTGTTTGACTTGCTGTCCTGACTTCCTTCAATGATGGACAATAATGCTAAAGTGTAAGCCTAATCAACCTTTTCCTCCCCAACTTGCTCTTTAGTCTCAACAATAGAAACCCTAAGGCAATTCTCCACAACTGCACCAGCACGTCATTTTTTTTTTTGAGTTGAGGATTGAACCCAGGGCCTTGGGCTTGCTAGGCAAGCGCTCTACCACTGAGCTAAACCCCTAACCCCATTTTTTTTTTTTTTTTTTTTTTACTATTTTCATAGGTTTGGAATGGTTTTAATTTATATTTTTCAACTGACTGACTGACTCTCCCTGAACCCTTGGCTAGAGGTCAACGCCAGATGTCGTCCTCAGTTACTCGCCACTTGGTTTTTTGAAACAATGTCTCTCCATGAATCTTACTATAGATTATTGATTAGGCTGGTCTGGCTGGTCAGCACCCACAGTTTTGAGGCTGTAGACATGCACTATCACACCCTGCTTTTGTTTGGGTGCTGCGGTCTATCTCAGGTCCCCACACTTACAAGGTAGGCACCTTACTGATTGCCTGCTCCTCAGCCCCAGCAGAGTCTTAACTTTGTGCATCTTGTCTGGTGGAGGCTGGGTAAGTCTTTTTTTCTGACTAATATTGGATTTATTCCCTCACTGAGTCCACAGTTCTTTATGTATTCCACATACAGGGTTTGAAAATACCTCCTTGATCTGTGACTTGTCTTTCTTTCGTTGGCTGTTAAGTCTTGTTACACCTTTTTCTTTATACATCATGGTTTCACTGCTGTCTCCAAGAAAGCTTTGCCAGAATCAATGGCCCAAAGGTTTTCCCCTAGAAATGTTATAACTTTAGAGGTTTTCTTGTGTGTTTTTAGTTTGATGTGTGCACATATTCGTGTGTGTGCTTGAGATCAAAACAAGAGCCTTGGGCATGCCAGGCCAGTGCCCCTGAGCTATGCCACCTTTGTAGTTTGAGGTATTTCATTCAAAGTCGTGGTCCAGAGCTGGGGATGAAGATCAGTGGTTAGAGCTCACCTGACCCCTTTGTGGTCTTGGGTTCAACTTCCAGCATAACACACACACACACACACACCCTATGATCTGTTTTAAGCTATTATTTTGCACGTGGTATGAGGTATGAGGTATGGATTGAACAACCCCCCCCCCTTTTTTTTTTCTTGGCAGGGTCTTGCTAATAGCCCAGGCTGTCCTTGAACTCACCATTCTCCTGCTTCTGCCTTCCCTGGGCTGGGATTACAGGTGACACTAGCTGGGCATTTTTCATATGTGCTTGTTTTTAGCATCTTTTGTTGGTAAGCATCCTTTTTATACTAAATTGCCTTTGCATATTTGTTAAAAATTAAAATCATTTCTGCTTCATGGCTCTGTTTATTCTCATGTCAATGCCAAACAATCTGGATAGCTTTTGATGCTAGGCTAACGTCCCTCTCCTACATTTGTTTTATTTGTCTGCATGTACGTAACTATGTGTGTTGAGGGTGTGTGTGTGTGTGTGTGTGTGTGTGTGCTACAGCGCATGTGTGGAGGTCTGAAGACATCTAGCTGGAGTCAGTTCTTTTCTACAGTGTGGGTCTGGGCTGTTGGGTTTAGGCCATCAGGCTTGGGGACAAGCGCCTTTACCCAGTGAGCCATCACCACCGTCCGCCTTTTTATTACATTTTTTACCTAAGTGTAAAGTTTCAGAAGGTAGTATCAGAACTCAAATTTTGTTTTTTTTTTTTAGTTCAAAGTTGTTTTGTATGATTGAAATCTTTAGTGTTAGTTTTAGAAATGTTAGTCCATTTCTTAAAAAAAAAAAGCCCTTTTAATGTGCTTATATTTGTGGAGTCCTGGGTTCAATCCCTTTTCCAGGAAAAAGAAAAAAAAGCAGCTAGAATTGTTTGATGCTATCCACCAGTTGGAGCAGTATCACCCTAACAGTCTGGCCTGTGAACAAACAGTGTTTCTTCATTTATGTAGACATTTCTCTTTTCATTGATAGAGAATTTCATATATGCACATAATGGGGTACTATTGTTGTTGTTGTTTTACAATTTATTTATTTATTATGTATACAGTGTTCTGCCTGCATATATGCCTGCGGGCCAGAAGAGGGCAGCAGATCTCATTATAGATGGTTGTGAGCCACCATGTGGTTGCTGGGAATTGAACTCAGGACCTCTGGAAGAGTAGTCAGTGCTGTTAACCTCTGAGCCATCTCTCCAGCCCCCTGTTGTTAGTTTTTGAGACAAGGTCTCATCATGTAACTTTGACAAAATTCACTCTGTAGACCAGGTTGGCCTCAAATTCACAGAGCTCCACCTGCTTTTGCCTCCTGAGTGCTGGGATCAAAAGTTCACGATACCAGGCTTTGTCTATAACATGTGTTGATCAAACCTCCCCCATCCCTTCCCTTCCAATTCCTCCCCTATCCCACAGCACTTCCCCTCCAAATACATGCACTTAAAAAAAAAAAACCACCGAGTCCACTCATATATACGTGTGTGCAGTGCCGTCTGCTAGAACATGGATAACCTCTTAGGGTCTGTAACCCTGAAGAAAATGGATTCTCCCTCCTCAACTGGCTATCAATTGCCAAGAGCTCCTCAGCTAGGAATAGGACTTCATGAGCCCCTCTCGTCCATGCTGGGATTTAGACTGGCTTAACCTTGCGTGGGTCTTGTGCATGTCATCACAGCTGCTGTGGTTCATGTGTGCAACTATCGTGTTCAATAGTATTTCACTGTTGGGGTCTGCCCCTCTTCTGTGATTAGTCCTAAGCACCGAGGAGAGGGGTATGTGACGTAGGTGTCCCATTTAGATAGGAGCATTCCGTCGTCTTATTCTCTGCATGTTGACCAGTTCTGGGTCTCTGTATTAATCACCATCTACTGCAAAAAGAAGCTTCTCCGATGAGAGTTGAGAAGTGTACTGATCTATCTATCTATCTATCTATCTATCTATCTATCTATCTATCTATATTAAAAAACCAAATCCCAGAAGATTTCATCTCAGTGATGCTGGTCTCTTCATAATCACCACTAATTCTTAGCTCCAGCTGACCAGCATCAAGTATCCCAGCAAAGCAAAGTTTTGCTTTAGTAGTTCTGGTATCTTGTTAATCACAGCTGGTTCTTCAGTTCCAGTTAACCAGAACTACAGGATTTTAATTAAAAATACCAAATGGCCCTGATAGAGTCTTTAAACTTCCCTCTGAAAAGCTTCCATCTTCTCACTGCTCTTAACGTGGTTTTTTTTTTTTTTTTTCCCCGAGACAGGGTTTCTCTGTGTAGTTTAAGTACCTGTCCTAGATCTCAATCTGTAGCCCAGGCTGGCCTCGAACTCACAGAGATCCACTTGGCTCTGCCTGCCGAGTACTGGGATTAAAGGCGTTTGCTCTTAACATTCTTCTCTTCCAAGCTCCTAAAGAACATCCCCCTGGCTGGGCGGTGGTGGCGCACACCTTTAATCCCAGCACTCAGGAGGCAGAGGCAGGCGGATCTCTATGAGTTCGAGGCCAGCCTGGTCTCCAAAGCAAGTTCCAGGAAAGGTGCAAAGCTACACAGAGAAACCCGGTCTCAAAAAAACCAAAAGAAAAAAAATCCCCCTGAGCTCTTTTTTAAAAACATATTTTCTTTCATTTTTATATGCATTGGTGTTTGACCTGGATGTCTTTGTGAGGGAGTCAGATCCACTGAAACTGAAGTTACAGACAGTTGTGAGCTGCCATGTGGGTGCTGGGAATTGATTCCAGGTCCTGTGGAAGAGCAGCCAGTGGTCTTAATCACTGAGCTGTCTCTCCAGCCTCCCACCCCTCAACTGAGCTCTTAACATTCAATGATTCTTCTAGCCCAAAGATCGAAAGTCCTCCCATAAGCCTCCTCAAAACATGGTCAGGTCTGTCACAGCAATACCCCACTACACTGGTACCAATTTCTGTCTTAGTTAGGTTTTTATTTTTGTGAAGAGACACCATGACCACAGCAACTATTTTTTTTTTGAAAAAGTATAACAACAGGTTTATTTGAGCAAAGAAACTCCCGAGTGGGTTCTCCAGTCCCAGAGATGGAGGTCTGAGAAACTACACGCATGAGCTAAAGCAAGGAGCTTATATAGGTGGTAGGTGAGAGAAGGCTCAGCAGTTAAGAGCATTTGCTGCTCTTGTGGAGGACCCAGGTTTGGTTCCCAGCACCCACATGGTGGCTCACAACCATCTGTACTCCAGTTCAAGAGATCCAACATCCTCTTCTGGCTTTTAGGGGCATTAGGCACACACGTGGTACACACATATACATACAGGCAAAATACTCATACACATAAAATTAAAATTCAAAAAATTTAAAAATAGGAGCTGGAGAGATGGCTCAGCAGTTAAGAGCACTGGCTGTTCTTCCAGAGGTTCTGAGTTCAATTCCCAACAACCACATGGTGACTCACAACCATCTGTAATGAGATCTGGTGCCCTCTTCTGGCCTGCAGGCATACATGGAGGCAGAATGTTGTATACATAATAAATAAATAAATCTTTAAAAAATTAAAAAATATTTATTAAAGAGTTTGGTATTGTTCCTTTTTCTATTTTTGTAGGAGAATTATGAATGTTAGTCTCTGTAGGTCTGGTAGAATTCTTCACAGAATCCATCAGGCCCTGGGATTTTTTTAGTTGGAAGAATTTTAGCTACTGCTTCTCTCTTGTTGGTTGGTATGGGTCTGTTTAAATGATTTACTTCATATTGATTTAATTTTGGTAGGTCATATTCATCCATATGGATGAATCTAGAAATTCATCCATTTCTTTTAGATTTTCCAGTTTGATGGAACATAGCTTTGTAAAAATGTGATCTTATGATTCTTGAAACTTCCTCAGTATCTGTTGTAATATCTCACTTTTCATCTCCAATTTTATTAATTTGGGCCCTATGTCTTTTTCTTTTGGTTATTTTGGTTTTAAGGATTTGTAAATCTTGTTAATTTTTTTTCAAGGAACCAACTCTTTGTCTCATTGATTCTTTGCATTTTTCCATCTGTTTCATTAATTTCAGCCCTCATTTTAATTATTCCTTCACATCCGCAGTTGGGGGACGTTGTTTGTTCTTGTTTTCTCAAGGACTTCAAGTGCATAATTAAGCTATTAATTTGAAATCTCAAAAAGAATTTGATATAGGTACGTAGCACTATACATTTTCAATTTAGGATTGCCTGCATTGTGTGTCATACATTTGGACATGTTGCATTTTTATTTTTATCCAATTCTAGGAAGTTTTAGTTTGTCTTCTTGATTTTTTTCCCTTCCCCAATTATTATTCAGTAGTATGTTGTTTGGTCCCATGAGTTTGTGTACCTTATGTGGTTTCTGTTGATGTTGATATTTTTAGCTTTATTTTCTTGTAGTCAGGTAGGATGCAGGATGTTGTTTCTGTTTCCCTATATTCTTCGAGACTTGCTGTGTGTCCTGATACGTGGTCAGTTTTGGAGAAAGTTCCATGGGCTGCTGATAAGAATGTGTATTCCTGGGCACTGGAGAGATGGCTCAGAGGTTAAGAGTACTGACTGCTCTTCCAGAGGACCCGGGATCAATTCTCAGCACCCACATGGTGGCTCACAACTGTTTGTAAGTACAGTTCCAGGGGACCCAACACCCATGGCAAAACACCAATGCACATAAAATAAATAAATTTTAAGAATGTGTTCTCTAATGTTTGGGTTTCAGTGTTCTGTAGATGTAAGGTCACCACGTGGGTGCTGGGAACTGAATCCAGGCCCTCTGCAAGAGTAGAAAATGCTTTTAAGCTGTTGTTTCAGCCCCTTGTGGGTTTGTTTATATATATATAGTCTCCTTTGATGAACTGTTCTGGATGTGTTTGTTTCCTGTGACCTCTTGGGTGTATTTATCCTCTTCAGACTGAAGTTCACCTGCCCGTGTTCTCTGTGGAGCTGGGTTAGTGGTTGTATAGCCTTCCAACCTGTTTTTTTTTTGTTATAGTTTGTTTTGTTTTTGTTTTTTAAATCTTATCTCATGGGTAGTGTTTATTTTGCCTTCAATTTTAGATAGTTTTGCTGGGTATTATAGTTTGGTTTGACTCTTTTGTTCTTCAGAATTTAGACTTTATGTCTTTCTAGGCCTCTAGGGAGTTAAAAGCTTCTGTGAATAATCCCGTGTTGTCTGATGGGCCTGCTCCTATGACTGTCCCGTTCCCTCTTGCAGCTTTTGATACCAGTTCTTTATTCGGTTTTTGTTATTTTCTTAAATTTATTTGTAACTTTTATTTTATGTATGTGGGTGTTTTGCCTGAGGAGGTCAGAGGAAAGTGTTGGATCCTCTGGAACTGGAGTTACAGACAGTTGCAGATGGTTGTGAGCCACCATGTGGGTACTGGGAACTGAACCCAGGTCCACTGGATGAGCAGCCAGTGCTCAACCGCTGAGCTGCCTCTCCATACCTATTCTATCTTTTAAATGTTATAACTACATTATGTTTTGGGGGAGTTTCTTTTCTGGTTCTGTCTATTTGGTGTTCTGTAGGCCTCTTGTAGCTGGATAGACATCTCCTTTTTAAGTTTGGGAAATTTCCTGCTAGGCTTTTATGAAAATACTCTCTATGCCTTGCTATACGGGTTTTCTCCTCTGTATCCATAATCCGAGGGTTAGGCATTTTGATGTGATGGTGGTTTGAATGAGATTGGCCCCCATAGGCTCATAGATTTGAATGCTTGGTCATCAGGGAGTGGTACTACTTGAGAGGGATTAGGAGGTGTGGCCTTGTTGGAGGAAGTGTGTCACTCGGGGAGGGACTTGGGGTTTCAAAAGCCCAAGCCAGGCCCAGTGTCTTTTCTCTCTTCCTGCTGCCTGTGGATCTAGATGTAGAACTCTCATCTACCATGTCTGCCTGAGTGCTGCCATGCTCCCTGCCATGACAATAATGGACGAAACCTCTCAAACTGTCAGGAAGCCCCACCTGAATGCTGTCTTTTAGAAGAGTTGCCATGATCATGGTGTCTCTTCACAACAGAACACTGACTAAGACAGATGGTGTCCCAGAATCCTCCCATGTTCTGTCCAAATATTTTAAAAATTTAGCATAGATGATTGTGGCCTATGAAACTAAGACAATTTGCACTTTCCTTTCTAAACTAGATGCCTTAAAAACCCTTTTATTGCCAGGTGGTGGTGGCACACCCCTTTAATCCCTAGCACTCGGGAGGCAGAGGCGGGCAGATCTCTGAGTTCGAGGCCAGCCTGGTCTACAGAGCAAGTTCCAGGACAGCCAGGGATACACAGAGAAACCCTATCTGGAAAAACAAAAACAAACAAACAAACAAACAAATAGGAAGAAAGAAAGAAAGACAGAAAGAAGGAAATTCTCCTCTTGTCTTGCTGGACTAGCTAGAACCTCTAGTATAAATATAAATAAAGGTAACAAGAGAGGATATCCTTATCTCATTCCTCTTCTTGAGGGAAAAGCTGTCAACATTTCACTCTTGACTGTGACGTTGCAGGCCCTGTAACAGATCATTTCTCCTTATTTATAGATTGTTAAGGGCTTTCATTAGGGACTAGGCATTGGATTTCACCAAGTGTTTTTTCTTTAATCTATTGAGACAATCATTTGTTCTTAGCCCTTCCTTTTATGAATAGGGCACATTGCATGATTGATTTTGGTTTCCCTTTTCCCACTTCTGGTAGATTTTTCCTGGCCTTGGGTAGCAACCTCATATATCTTTTTTTTTTTTTTAAGTTTTTCGAGACAGAGTTTTTCTGTGTAGCTTTGCGCCTTTCCTGGAACTCACTCTGTAGACCAGGCTGGCCTTGAATTCACAAAGATCCGCCTGCCTCTAGTAACCTCATATATCTACCACAAGCTGGATGGTACCTCTCCAGATGCTTGAGGGATCCTCTCTCTTGCACTCTCTTCTGTAGATGCTGACTCCACTCCTGTCCTTGACTAATCGTGTTAAGTTAAGGGATTGCTTTTCCTTTTGCCATATACTGGAAACTCTCCCAAGGCTCTAAGTTGGGAACAGGGTATAGTTCACCTGTGGCACCCTCACCTCTTTTTTTGGTGCAGGGCATTGAACCCTCACACTTGCTGGGCATATGCTCCACCAACGAGAGGAACCCAGCAGCTGATCTCCCTTTTGTTGTTACTTGACGTTCGGCATCTTGACGGTCATCTCACGGATGTCACTTGTTCCCTTAGCTGTTTCGGGTGGCAGCAAATCCAGTTCTCCCTTGTGGCAGGAGAAGGCTGTCTCCTTCGCTTTTTTTCTCTTTCAGCCATAGCAGTGTCACAAGGAGAGGTTAGCAGTCAGGCAAGCGGCTGCTACTGAGGTGTGACCTGGCTTTTCAGTTAGCAGATCTGGGGAAGACTGAGGTCTTTCACGGGACTGGCTGGATGAAGCAGCTGTAGGAGAAAATGTGTACCTAAGCTGTGGATTCGTCACCGTCTCGTGTTTATCTCTCTGTGCATCTTTCTACCGGTCTGTCAATCTATCTGTTAGTCTGTCTGCCCGTCTGGATGTCTGGAGAGCTGTGTGTAGCTGCCCTCTAGAACAAGGTCTTCCATTTGTTCTGTTCAGAAGAAGTCACAAGCTGCTTTCAGAGTCTATATCCACACCTAGTCCTCAGGCCTAGCCTGCAGGCTGATGAGGAGCCATGTGGACATTTGCCTCTTTGGTTCTGTTGGGAAGGCAGGGTAGGGGCAGAAGAATCTTATTGTTGAGTTTGTTGTGCTGATCTGGAGTCTTGACTCCTCTTTGCTTTCCTTGGCAATCACTCTAAGACGTAGGCTCCAGGACCCTTCACTGGCTCCTGTCTGTCTTCATCTGTCTCCCTTAGCATGGGAGGGGGCTAGGCCTAAACCAGGTTTCAGAGGAACATAGCTTACTGGTTTTTTTTTTTTTTGTGTGTGTGTGTGTGTGTGTGTGTGTTGTTTTGTTTGGTGTTTTGAGACAGGGTTTCTCTGTGTAGCCCTAGCTGTCCTGGAACTCGCTTTGTAGACCAGGCTGGCTTCGAACTCAGAGATTTGCCTGCCTCTGCCTGGGATTAAAGGTGTGCGCCACCACATCTGTTTTTTTTTTTTTTTTTTTTTTTTTTGGTTTTTCGAGACAGGGTTTCTCTGTGTAGCTTTGCGCCTTTCCTGGAGCTCACTTGGTAGCCCAGGCTGGCCTGGAACTCACAGAGATCAGCCTGCCTCTGCCTCCCGAGTGCTGGGATTAAAGGCGTGTGCCTCACCAACACCCGGCCACACCTGTTCTAAAAGTGGATGTTCCCAAGGTCTGCGGGCGAGCCACCACAGCCAGGAGAGTCCAAATGCACCTTTCCCCACTATGGCACTCTTCACTCGAGCTAGGGAGTGGGCAGATGCAGACATTGTTCAGACCACCTCCAGAGCGCCCAGCCCAGTCCAAAGCCATTGTCTGTCCAAGGGTGGACAGTGGTACACAGGGACACCTCTGTAACAGGAGCGAAGCTTCTCGTAATGTCTGGTGGGCTGTGCCTTAGTCCACTCAGGTTGTTGTAACAAAATATCAATAGACAGGAGGGCTTATCAATAACAGAAATTTTATCTCTCAGTTCAAGGTCAAGATGCCAGCAGGCTTGTGTCCGCTGATGAGGGTCCCCCTCTTGAACAACCATCTCCTCCTTTACAACTTCATATGGCTAAAGGGGCAGTGGGTCTCAGTGAAGCCTCTTTTATGGGGGTCTACTTCCCAAATCACCTCACTTTCATAGACTTGGGGATTAGAATTTCAACCCATGTATTTTGTACAATACACATATATGTATTAAGTCTATTGCAAGATAGGAGAAAGTTTATATGTATTTTTATTGTGTATATAAATGTATGTGCAAATGCACATGTATGTATGCGTGCATGCTTGTGGAGGCCAGAGGCTGCTCTCACATGTCTCTCGGTGTCATGGGGCTTGCTGATTTGGCTAGGCTGGCTGATTGTCTATCTCCCCAGCATGGGGGTTCCAAGCACATCCCACCATGCCTGTCTTTTTAAGTGGGTGCTGGGGATTGAACTCAGGTTCTTATGCTTGCAAGTCACGGCTTTACTGACTGACCTATCTCCTCATCTCCAAGAGGTGTTTTTTTTTTTTTTTTTTAAAGACAGGGTTTCTCCGTGTATCCCTGGCTGTTCTGGAACTCGCTCTGTAGACTGAGGTAGCCTCGAACTCACAAAGATCTGCCTGCCTCTGCCTCCTGAGTGCACTTGTGAGAAATGTTATAGATTCATTCATTCATATATCACATATGTCACATACTATGGGCACAGTGTTGGTTTAGCGGTGGCGCTCGTGGCTCCACGGGCGGCCATGCCGATGGAGCAGAGTGCTGGATGTTTTGGTGATGCAAGAGTCACGAGCCATAGCTACCTTTCTAGAGCTTTATTGGGAGAGAGGGAGAGAGAGAGAGAGAGAGAGAAGACCGTGTGGAGGGGGGAGTACGGAAGGAGAGAGTACGGAAAAGGAGGGGACGCACAGAGGGCACGCCTGCTTTTTAGGCTGGGGCGCCGTCGCAGGCTAGTGACGTAATTAAGGACATAATCCTTACACACAGCTCCAAGGCAAGCCTACAGATCCAGTGGCTGTGACCTTCATGGTGGCTTCACAGTCTAATGGGAGAAACAGATATTAGACAGATAAACATGCTATCACTAGTGTTGATTCTGGAAAAATAAATCATAGTATTGGTGTGATAGAATGAAGGTAGGACCCAGCTTAAGGTTCGTGGAGGGTAGGTGAACGAAGACTGTAGATGTAATTCTAAATGGTCTTGTTAAATAAGAAACACAGAGCCAAATAAAGAGTTAAAAGCCCAGAGATCGAGCAGTAGCCAAGAGCTAAGACCACCTTATCTTACCACTCGCTGCTGTCCTTCCCCTGAGAGAGAGACCTTCTTCCTGTGTTCTGTCTTTTTATTGCCTTTCTGTTCTGCCTTCTCATTGGCTGTAAACCCAACCACATGACTTCCTTGTCACTGCCTGTCTATACAGACCTCCAGGTCTCTCTGGTTGGTACTGAGATTAAAGGTTCCGGTCACCACTAGGCTGTGTCCTTGAACACACAGAGATCTGCCTGACGTGTGATCGGATTAAGGGCGCGTGTGCTACCACTACCAGACTTCTGCTTAATGGCTTGCTCTTAGCTCTGATCCCCAGGCAACTTTATTAACATACAAATAAATCCACATTTCAGCACAAATAAAATATCACCATAGAAGACCCAGCATTTCACTGAGTCCTGAGAGCCAGATGGCGATTGGGTGAGGGAAGAAACAGGCCTATGTGTTCCGGGTTGAGGTAACTCAAGTCTGAGAGTGGTGAGGTGGGCAAGAGCTCAGTCCCTTCCAGGGCCTGCTAAGCCTAGCTGGAGGGGAGGAAGCTGGGGACATGTGGAGCCAAATGTTTATGAAGATGACCCTGTGTTTTATCATCCAGATTAGTGACACTTGAGAGTTGGAAGGGTATTAATAATAATGTTGGGATAACAGATCACCTACTCGTAGGTCAAGGTGCAGAGTTGTATTTTATTCTCGGGGGCATGCATAAAGAATTTGGGAGTTTATTAGAGCAGACTCCCAAAAGACTTGTCTTTTGTCTCTGACATCATGACTTTGGGTGACTTAACTTTGTGGGTCTCCATTTTCTTGGCTGCACATTGGAGGCAGTGGTGACGGTTACTCCTGGGGTTGATGGAAGGCAGTGGGATAAGACATGCACAGTGTTGCGTAGAAAGTAGCTGGTAATAAGAGTCAGTTTCCCTTCCTCTCTGGGAGTCCCATGGAACTGCCCACCCTGCATTAGTTCCTTTTCTTGCTGTAAGCAAATATCCAAACAGAAGCATGTAAGGAGACCAGGTGGTGGTGGCACACACCTTTAATCCCAGCACTGGGGAGGCAGAGGCAGGCAGAGCTCAGTGAATTTGAGGCCAGCCTGGTCTACAGAGTGAGTTCCAGGACAGTCAGGGCTGTTACACAGAGAAACCAAACCAAACCAAAACAAAGCAACAAAAAAAGAAGCCTGTGCTGGAGGAGGAAGGGTTTATTTTGGCTTTGAAGGTTCAGCCCATCTTGGTGGGAAAGCCACGGCAACAGGATCTTGGGGTAGCTGGTCACATTGTACCCACATCCAGGAAGCAGAGGGAGATGGATGCGTGTGGTCAGATTTCTCCTTTTCGTGCTGTGCGGGAGGGCCCAATGGAATAATGCTGTCTACATTTAGGGTGGGTCTTTCCGCCTCCATTAACTAAATCTAGACAGTTCCTCACAGGCTTGCCCACAGGCTTGTCTCTGAGGTGATTCTAGATCCTGTCACATTGACAACAGACCACACATCCCTCTAGGCCTAGCCGTCGGGTTGTAGGATTTTTACCGCTCCTGGTACGCTCCCCACCAGAAGGCAGTTTGCGTTGTAAAAGCTTGAGGTTTAAATGAAGTGCCAAATATAATTTGGCAATACTAAGAATTAATTATTAGAAAAGCCACGAGCTAGCTCTGAGTGGGAAGGTGTTGTCTACCCACCGGGAGGGACCTTCAGGGTACTCCATGATAGATGGGGACAGGCCAGTGTTTTGCATGTCCACTGTGGATCCCACCCTGGACCGTCAGAATCAGGCCTCCTTGAGGAGTGCCTCACGGGTGGGTGTGTAGGAGGGAGAAGAATCCTTCCCTTAGGGGCCTGCCCGGGTGACTCCTGCATCAGTCAGCTGCAGACACACATGTGGCTGGTGTCTGTACTTCCCCTTTAAGAGAAGTAAAGAAGTTCCTGCTAGGGTGGTGGGGGAGTCGGAGAGATGTAGGCCAGAGGGGAGACCACATTTGTCTCCATGACAAGCCAAGGACAAACGCCCAGCCTGGAGCATTCCGGAGCAGGGCCAGCGGGTCCCTTCGTCCTCTGGCTTTGGGGACCAGAGCAATGTTTGAGAGGAGAGCTGTGTGTGGGGAGTAGGCAGCTGGACATGGAAAGTAGGGGAAACAACCCAGGTTCACAGCCCCCAACCTATCCTGGGCCTCTCCTGCCCCTTTGGAGGAGTCTGGGTTTAATTTTCTGGTCAGTGTGACGAGGAGGAGGAGCAGGAGAAGAAAGGAGCGGGTTGAAGCTCTAATTCGGTCGGCTGGGATCTGTCACTCAGCAAACAGCCGCTGACGACTCCGGGCAGCTTCAGCTGTAAGCAGCCCATGATTTATGGACACTGAGTGAACTCCTGCGGCAGAAACCAGCTTGGAGATCAGAACAGCAATAGGGATTTTTTTTTTTT
>CABHPH010161453.1:0-16702 GCA_902168325.1 Peromyscus nudipes | reverse complement strand
GTCTTTGTGTCTGGCTTCTTTAGAGCAACGCACTGTTCTGAGAGTCACTAATGCTATTATTTCACAGGTTGCTAATTTATTTTATTAACAGAGTGGTATTCCGTTATATGGATGTACAATTCATTCATCCATTCTCCTCTCAGTCAGTGTGCTTGGGTTGTTTCCAGGTTTTTGCTACCAAGGACGAACTCCTGTGGACATAAGACAGAGTCCTTCTGTAGACAGATGTACATGACCTCCTAGCGTATACACCTAGAGTGGAGCAAACTGGATCTTTAAGAATATATCAAGTGGGGTGGTGGTGGCGCATGACTTTAACCCAACCACTCAGCAGGCAGAGGCAGGAGGATCTCTGTGAGTTTGAGCCCAGCCTGGTTTACACAGGAGTTCCAGCCAGGGATACATAGTGAGACATTGTCTAGAAAGAAAAGATTAAGGTAGGCATGGTGACACATAGCTATAAAATGGAAGTGGGGGCAGGGGGATCGTGAGGGCAAGACCAGCCTGGGATGAATAGTGAGCTTAACGCTGTCTTGGAAGATAGACAGACATACAGACAGGTTTTTTGCATAATAACTAAAAGAACGTGGGATAGGAGAGGTGCTCCGTGGTTAGGAGCAGAGGACTAGAGTTTGGTTCGCAGCACTCTTGTTGGACAGCTCACAATTGTCTGTAACTCCAGCTCCAGGGGATCTGACACCCTTTTCTGGCCTCTGCCGGCTTGAGAGACATTTCCAGGTCACAGAGCCAACAAAATGGCAATAGACTCTCCGAAAGGATTTATGGACATTTCTAAGAAGAAAGAATTTACAATTTTGAGTTTTCTAAAGTAAATGTGCAGAGAAACAGAAAGGAAAGGAAAAGACGGGAGAGAAGTCTACTTGGCTTTCTGGTCGGGACCCCGAGGTCCCCCGTCAGCCTCCCACGTGCTGGTGTCACAGATATCAGCCACCACACCCAACACGCGTTTTCAGCAAGAATCAGACCTTATTTCATCTGTATGTGTCCTCACAGTCTACAACGGTTTGTTTGTTTGCTGGGTGGTGGTTCTGTAGAATCCAAGGCATCAGGTACACTGAGCCACGCCTCCCGCTTATGACTGCTTCTCAATACAATACTCATAAAAGCAAACTGCCAGGCCTCAGCTCTCCACCGGGAGCCCCAGACTCTGGCATAGGTGAGGCGTGGAGCTGAAGCCTCTAACCATCGCAGCCTGCGGTTCATACGGTGCACTCTAGCCATACTTGGCATCTCTATTCCAACACAGCCCTCTCTACCTCAAACTCATGTTTATTCATGAGGAGGCAGCTCCTAGGAAACCACCCTTCCCTTCCTCCCGACGCTGACTGTTGGTGGGGTCATTGCAATCCCTCTCAAGCCCGAGTCCTTAACTGACCCCTTACCTCTGAAGGCCCCCAGGGTCAGGGAGGACACAAGGCTGCCTTGGTGACAGGCACTGTTTTGGTCACTCATTAGCTCCAAGCATGGCCATGACCTGCACTTCTGAGCTGAGCTGATTCTCCCTGTTGTTCTGGCTGCACAGACATCTGTAAATGGTTCTATTCAATCTCTGCGGTCTCTTCCTCTCCAAACGCGCTACCAGTCTCTACATGTTTTTAACTGCAATTGGGTGGCTTCCCTTTCTAATTAGCTCGAGTAGCCTCTTCCCGATAATGGTGGCTGTAATTATGCTGCACTTAACTCCTAGAGGACTGTTTTAAAATTGGAGGCTGGATGGACAAGGTGACCTTTCCCACCCTTGTTTTTCTGTGCTTGTTTCTGAGGAAGAGAAAGACATTGCTCCCCACATGCAGAGCGGTTGGCGTGTTTCGGAGGTACAGCCTGCGACCCACCTGTGTTCCTTTATTCTCTTCAACACCGTGCAGAGTAGCTGAGTCAGTGGGTTCAGGGCCAGTGAGCGTGTATTTCGGTGATGTGTGACACTGTAGGAGGGAGATGGTGATACTGTCATTATTTAAAATCACTTCCGCCCACCAGCTGAGTCACTGGAACGTCACTGCTGAGGATTTTGCATCAGTCTCAAAAATATCCCTGTGCAGAGCTTCTCTCCCTGGGTGGCACACCACGCTTCCCTCGGAGGGAAACACTGGTACCTTCCACAGAACACATTCCCTTTACACTGCCCTGACCACATGATGCCGCCCACCTGCACAATCCTTGACCCGTCCAACCTGCGTTCTGAGGGAAGCCAAGCAAATAAATATCTGTACTTTCCAAGAAGATTCTAGAAGGCTAGAGATTTGACCCCCATCTAAGTAAAAGAAGCCCAGGCTAGAATTTAAGTTTCCTCCCTCCTGGCCTTGCCCTGAACTTACAGCAGAGGGAGTAAGGCTCTTGAGCCTGGGAGTAAGAATCTCTCCCCAAAATACCATCAGCAGTAAAACCACAGCTGCCTGAAATAACTGGGTTGCCTCGAATTCAACTGCAGACTTCAGAACCAGCTAGAGTGCTCCCCCAGACTTCAGAACCAGCTAGAGTGCTCCCCCAGACTTCAGAACAAGCTGGGGTGATCCCCCAACTTCAGAACAAACTAGAGTGCTCCTCTGCCCCCAACTTTTCTCAGATCATGAGTAATAATCTCTCCCTACCCTTCCAAGTTCAAAATGAGAGCTTGCCTAGGAAGACTTGGCTGCTTTCCAGACCACCATTGAGAGTCCAGAAGGAAAAGTAATTTGCCACATGGTGGGGGTGGTAGGGCCAGTGGTTAAGGTCTCAACTTTGGAGTCAGGCAGACTGGAGGAGGACTGGTGTGTCTGCGGGTGGTGGCTGACTCTGTCCTGTTTGCTGCCACCGTGATCACCACAGGGCTGCTCTGAAGATTAAATGAAAGACAATGTGGGCAGCACTTAGCTCAGGGTGACACTTACCAACCCTCTGCAAATGCTAGAGCCGCTACAGTGAATTGATGATAATTACCCCAGCCGCATGGCTGGCGCGGGTCAGATACTGCAAGCGGTGGGTTTGGTCTCAGCTTTTAAGAAATTTCTGTCATGCTTTTGTGCAGGGGTGTGCCGGGTCTGAAGCCAGAGCCTCTTGTATGTCTGTCCTCTACCACTGAGCTACACTCCCAGTGCTAGGTAGTTTTATTTTCAAAGCATAATTTAAGTTTAATCATTACTTAAGTATCTGTTAAATTTAAAATGTGGTACTCTATTCCTAAGCATAAGCAGTTTTTCTTTATCGTATGGGTGAATAGAGCCCCCTACTGTCTGGCAAGCCTGGCCTATTGTGTTTTGATGTTTTCAGTTTGGTGTGGTGGAGTTTGTGTGCTTGATTGATTCTGTTTACAAACTCTTGAGCCCCTTCTAGAAGGATCCCTGGTGAGGCTCAGGAGTGGTTAATGAATCCACTAACCCCACAGCACTAAGAACATGAGAATCTGCCTCTCCAGGGTTAAGAGAGTGTGGCGAACAGGGCGTGCCTTTGGAGGAGGCCACAATGCAGATTCCCAGTCAGAGGCGCCATCCTCCTCACAGAGGGTTGACAGTCCTCTCACTGACCTCTCTGCTGGGAGTACCCGAGGATGCTTTAGCATGTGGGTAAAAACAGAGCTATCCACAACAGACAGCTCCTTTTCCTATCCACCCTGCTCTGAGGAAGTGGCATGGCTAGGAACCACACCTGGCCTCCATCCTTCAGAAGTGGAGTCTACTCACAAATGGCAAAGGGGTTGAATCTGAGCTCAGGATATTGGCAAGGATGGGGCAGAGGTGAGTCTGCTCAAGTCAGCTTACAGAGTTCAGACCAGCACTCCCACACAGGCAGAGAAGGTGGAAGGGCAGAGCTTCCTCCCCCGGACATCTGTGGCCTGGAACCCCTCCGGTCCTCTGTGAGACACACCTGCATCCCAGCAGGTCGTCCCAACCTCTCTCCTACTTCTGAACACCAACGCTGCCGGCCTCTCTAGTTTCCGGGCACTGCTGGGGAGCCTGCCTCGGCATCAGGGCGGCCCTGAGGTCCCATGTGCCTTTCCTGAGCCTCGTTGTTGTCCAGATGATCACCAGTATCCCCAACCTGAGCTTCCACCTTCCCTCTCCTCTGGATGGACCAGGACACAGACATTTCATGTACAAGGAAAGGCGCCCCAGGGACCTATGAACTGAAGGGTGAGCCGTATTTTGAACCTTTTCACATTGCTAAAGAAAAAGGGGAGGGATGCCTCCAGAGTCAGAATTGCTTTTATTTCTTTGCATCTCCTGTAGCTGACAAGGGCCAGCACCCAGTGGGTACCCAGCACACAGTGGGTACCCAGCACACAGTGGGTACCCAGCACACAGTAGGTACCCCAGCACCCAGCAGGCACCCAGCACACAGTAGGTACCCAGCACACAGTGGGCACCCAGCACACAGTGGGTACCCAGCACACAGTGGGCACCCAGCACACAGCGGGCACCCAGCACACAGTGGGCACCCAGCACACAGTAGGTACCCAGCACACAGCGGGTACCCAGCACACAGTAGGTACCCAGCACACAGTAGGTACCCAGCACACAGTGGACACCCAGCAGACGCCCCTTCCATGTGAGGATCATCGTACTCAGGCCTCCTGAAGTTCATGATCATGGTTCAGTGTGTGGTTGACGAGCAGCTAGCTGGTGGACACCGCTAACCAGAACACCACACCGCACAGGGTAAGACAGACAGCATGGCAGAACTGCCACCTCTCTGGCCATTGGCTGAAGACGGGATGAGGATAGGTGTCCTTGACTCATATCAGCCCAGAATTTCAGAGGAGAGACGGGGTGACAGACGAAATGCAGCTCTGCCCGGACACATACACATGCACACACACACACACGCACACGCATGCACACGCACACGCGCACACACACACACACACACACACACACACACACACACACCAGCACCGCGCCATGCCAGACAAGCATCAACCACTGAGCTACATGACAGCTCTTGATTGTTGAGATAGGGTCTCAGGGTGTAGTCCAGGCTGGCCTCAAACAAAATCCTCCTGCCTCAGTGCCCAGGGGACCACAGGTGTACCCACAGGTCCGGATTTAGTGTTGAGATTTTAATGTCAATTAACGCCGTTGTTGACAAGACTTCCAGCCAGTTTTGGTTTCCTTCTTCCTGCAGCGGCTGTGTGTGTGTGCATACCTATGTCCAGCCCATCTTCAATGCCACTGCTGCCTCTGAGGAAGGGAAATGTTAGGGAAAGGAAAGGAGACAGATGCCAATTTCAAATGAGGTTCAAAAAATTATGGAAGAAATTTTGTAATTATAATCTTAAAATTTTTTTGAAATTCTAAAAAAAAAACCCACATGAGTTTGGATTTTAAAAATCCTACTCCCTAAAATGCAAATCCTATTGACTAAAAATTAAAATTTAAATGAAGTAAAAAGAATTTTTTAAAACCATTTTGTGCCAGGCGGCGGCACATGCCTTTAATCCCAGCATTCAGGAGGCACAAGACAGGTGGATCTCTGTGAGTTCAAGGCCAGCCTGGTCTATAGAGCAAGCTCTAGGACAGGCATCAAAACTACACAGAGAAACCCTCTCTCAAAAAAAAAATTGCTAGCTGGGCAGTGGAGGCACACACCTTTAATCCCAGCACTGGGGAGGAAGAAGCAGGCAGATCTCTGAGTTCGAAGACAGCATGGTCCACAGAGTGAGTACCAGGACAGCCAGGGATACCCAGAGAAGCCCTGTCTCAAAAAAAAAAAAAAAAAAAAGGAAGGAAGGAAGGAAGGAAGGAAGGAAGACAAGACATTTCCTACTTCCATTGCTGGAGAAAACACCCTTTGAAATCTTAGGGGTTTTCACAAATCCCTTCACATGGGTGTCCCTTATGCAGCCTTCCCTGCTTTGGTATCTACCATCACACAGGATCACCGTGAGCAGGTCAGGACCTCCTGACGGCACCCACAGAGGCTTCTGCCAGCCTCGGGTCCACAAGGAGTCACCCTGAAAGTGTCTCCCTCAGTCCCTCTGCCATCTGCCTGCTCCTTAGCTCTGAACCAGGGCTAATTTTATCTTGCTGGTCCATGCAGCCACACCAGCACAAACTATTTCCATCCATGCCTGGCTGTAGACAGACTTTTCTTTGGGCTACCAGTTCACAAAAAATGACACAGAGACTTGTTATGAATTATGAAATCTCAGCCTATCACTTAGGCTTGTCCCACTAGCTCTTATAACTTAAATTAACCCATTAATGTTCATCTCTGTGCTGCCACACAACCCATGGCTTTTACCTCTCTTCCTGCATGTCTTGTTTCCTCTACGTTTGGCTGGTGACTCCTCCTTACTTCTTACCCGAGACCTCTCTGTCCCTAAAAGTTCCACCTAACCTCTTCCTGCCTAGCTGTTGACCATTCAGCTCTTTATTAAACCAATCACAGTGACACATCTTCACACAGTGTAAAGGAATATTCTGCAATATTTCTCCCTTTTTGTCTAAATAAAAAGGAAAGGTTTTAACTCTAACATAGTAAAACTATAAACAATAAGAACCATTATCAGGTTAGAATTACATTTACGATGTCTCGTCCATTTGTATTTGGTAAATTTAGAAAAAATACTCCATTATCTATCCTCCCTTGATGAGTCCAAAGTTTTACTAATTTACTTTCTATCACGACTAAGGGAAACTGTATCTCTAACTACCTAGTCTTCAACCCCATCAAAGGCCCAAGAGGGATATAATATTACCTGAGTGAACAGTAAGTGCAGAGCAAGTAACTTTCAAAACTAAGAAATGACAGAAACATATGGCCATTTGGACAGTCACCCAAGAGTCCCCTGTAATGTTGGGGCATCCATCTTTGGCCTACAGGCCTAGAGTATCTGACAGACTTTTTGTGAAGCAGGAATTCTGAAGGATTGTCCTACCTTGTCTTGGCAAAGTTCGGCAGTCACTTTCTTTTGTGTCCTGTTTATCTAGTTTGGACAGCATACTGTCAGCAGTTGAAGCAAGGGCAGTTTCTTGCCCAAATGGCTAGCTTTTGCCACAAAGAATACAAACTCCATATGGAGGTTCTTTGATGCCCATCATCCTTTTTTAAGTAGATTGGTGCTGCCAGGAGCAGATGAGTCTCACTGTTATGAAAAGCCTTATGTTATTATAACATTTTAAATGCCATAGTCTGTAGGTCTTTGAAATGTTTGAAGACCATCTGTCTACCTAAAATATATCTGTCTGACCTTGAAAACATACCTAACATGACAATAAGTTTGTTATAGATGACTATTAAACTGTATTTTCTTATTATCCTAAATAGCTTTCAAGAACTAAAACTTTACATTACATTTTTAAATGAGCTGCATAGGTACAATACCTTAAATAAGAGTAGAAACATACATACAGTATAATAAAAATAATCTTAAATTTGTATCAATATACAAAATCTATACTAATGTAAAATATTTGAGATTAGTGGTTGTTCAAAAGAAGACCCAACAATCTACCCTTTTATTCTGTCATTTTTAGTAATATATCCCCTTTTTTCTTCAGAAAGAGATTCCTGAATCTAATTTCCTTTGTTTAGTTTTTTTCTCTGATCATGACTAGCAGCAACCCCTCTAAATGATATCAAACATCCATAACCCACCAAATGACAAAAAACCTACTCACCCCACCTCTTGGGAATGTAGGCATTGTATTCTCTAGACTGCTTCTTGTTGTCTGGGTGCAATGGTATCTTTGGGAGACCCTGAGAATACTAAGATAATGATCAAGTCCTGGAAAAACTAGTCATAACATTTGTTGTCCAGTCTCTGTGCAATGGGAAAGTGCAAACCTTATCTGCAGTCCTGGCTAGATTAGTCTGTGAGAGTGTACCACCTTGGCTAACTGCCTTGAAGCTGTTCTGGATGTAGAACTCTGAGGAAACTGTAACAGAGCCACTCTGAGAGACTGGATCACCTGGGCTACCCATTTTCATTGGTGTCTGGTCCCCTTGCTCTGAAAACTCATGAACTTTTAAAGGTAACATACATACCTGTATTAACACAAGTATGAACTGTGTGTTGTACACAAGCCAGCCAAAGATGATTTTTTTTTGTTTTATGTTTGAGCAGGTAAAATATACATCATCTGTCTTGTAGTTTTTTACATTTATTTACCTTTGTCTGTAGCAGGATTTTCAGGAGGTCTCCCCCAATCAAGCCTGATTGTCTTTAACCTTGAACAAATCCATAGCCTTTTGTTTCCACAGGATGTGGGATGACTCATCCCTAACAGGCCTGAGGGCCAGCTGGCCCAAACCAGTAGATACATTCAGAGAGTCAATCTGGGTCTGCCTAAGGGCCTTAGCAACATAAGCTGAGACATGACCTGGAGATGACCTGGACCAATGAGAGGCATCCATGTCACACCAGCAGATGCATATTCATCAGACCTTCCCCCAGGGTGGGGTGGAGGGTACATAAGGCTTGCCTCTTCCGCAATAAACTGAGCTCCCGGAGTCTATGGTATTGACTCTGTGCCTACTTGGCCCTCTCCCCCAAAGGGAACAACAGCACAGGACCCTGTCACATCTGGTGCCGAAACCTGCGACATCTGGGGCTTGTACGGGGTCTGTTTGTCTCCCTTTACTCATGTGTGGCACTGGTTGAGCAGCCCCCTTGAGCGGTGTATTTCGGTGTATGTTGTGTGCTTTCGGTCCCTTCAGCAGGTGAATGCTGGGACCCCCACTTCCTTCTTTTGTTTGTCTTGTTTGTGAGTCTGTCTGTATAGTAGGGGGCACATGCTTTTGTTCAGGCTCGCCTGGTGTTTCTATATAAGGGCTGGACCCTCAGGGAATGGAGCCATGGCCTGACTATCTTTAGGTGTGTGTGTGTGTGTGTGTGTGTGTGTGTGTGTGTGTGTGCTTGTGAGTGCATGCATGTGCTTGTGGGTTGTGATGCCTGGAGAGATGGCTCAGCAGTTAAGAGAGCTTGCTTCTCCTTCAGAGAACATGTGGGGATCTGATCTTTGGATGAGAGTTCTGTTCCTGGCCATAAAAAGAGAAGTGGCCTTGGGAGTAACCCTCCAATTGTTTTTATGTCCATTTTGTTGGCTATAATTGCTGGCCTAAAGTCCTCCTCTACTGAGAAGGTCATTAAGGCCCACACTAAGCACTGCCAGGAACAATGTAACACCAATTTATCTGTTACCTTCATTCTGTTCATGACATATTTCCTCCACCTCTGCTGACAAGGAGATGGATGAGAATAGATGTAAAGTAAAGGAAAGGGATGGAAAGAGAAAGGAAATGATTGCAGCAGCTCCAAAGCCTACACTAGCAGCCCCTCTCTCTGTTCCCCCCATGCCTCAAGTGGCTACCCCACTGCAATATCCATGGAGTGATTTGCCTGGATGTCTGCCTGCTAAGCCAGCTGATCCGCATACCTCCCAGCCTATTCCACCTATGGTGCCACACATGCCCACCATGGTGTTTCCAGTTAATGTGGGCCCCAGTGTGGCTAACCAGCCATGGATACCTACCCCCCTTGCAGACCTGCCTTTGGTCTGTAAGGCTGCTAATGAATTGGGTCCTGACTCGTCATATTTTGAGCAAGTCCTATGGCAATGGGCAATGCATTTACAGACTTATTATGACCAGTATCACTTGATGAAGGCTATGTATGAGCCTGCAGTCTTCTTTAACTGGTGCACTGCCCATGATGACCAGGCTGAGGCTCAGGCTCATTTTAATATACAGTACAACATCGCTGTTTCTCTTGAGATGCTCACAGACTGAGAACCATATGTTAACCCTGTCACACAAGCCCAAATTGGACAGCATGCTTATTTATATGCCTCAGAAGACACCATTGACCTTGGTGTGTGGGAGGGATCCCATCACCCTTCAGTGACAACCCCCTGCTCCCCTATTAACCTGGGGACAAGGGTATGCTTGCATTTTTCCCCAGAATACCACCATGCCAATATGGATACCTTCCAGAGATGTGTGTCTGGCAACAGACCAAGAGACATTGGCCAAAGAAGAAGCTTCAGAGGGGTAATGTATGATTTGCCCCACTACTGTGGCATTAGTAAAAGTCATGTCATTACTGGCTTGTGACTAGATATCAAGCAATTGCTTACAGGGTCACTAATGCATCATCAGAAAGACTTCAATTGGCACAATTAATATGACTAGGGTCCCACCCATGTCCTTGAGATTGAATTTTTGACTAATCCTTCTCCTGTTCAAATGTCTTCTACAACAGGTTCACCAACAGAAGATGGTTACAAAGGCAATCCTATAGATTTTATTGGCTCTCAGACACCTAGATCAAAGTCCTCCTAGAGAGATAATACGCATATGGCTCACTGAGATACACAAGGCTACTGCCTAAAGCCCACCACGCAGACAGCTCTCCAGGATTAATGCTCTTCAAGGGCTGGTAGTCAATGACGGGCGTGAGCTTGCTTGGCAAATCAACCTAAGTCAGGCACAGTCCATTATGCTGAGCTCTCCTGAGGTGGAGTCAACAAAGTTAGGGCAATGCACCCTAGCTCCCATTGAGCATGTCCCATAAAATAATTAAAAGGGATAGATATGTGGATGACTCATCCCTAACAGGCCTGAGGGCCAGCCCACCCAAACCTGTAATAAGATACTTTCTGTGAGCCAATCTGGGTCTGCCTAAGGGCCTTAGCAACAACAGCTGAGACATGATCTGGAGATGACCTGGACCAATGAGAGGCAGCCATGTCACACCAGCAGATGCATATTCATCAGACTTTCCCCCAAGGTGGGGTGGAGGGTATATAAGGCTTGCTTCTTCCTGAATAAGCTGGGCTTGTTTGTTTCAACATTCTCCCGGAGTCTATGTCATTGACTCTGTGCCTACTCAGCCCCCTCCCCCAAAGGGAACAACACAGTAGCCTGCCACACATAACCTCTTCCCCAGCCACATATAACCTCTTCCCCAATGCAATACATTTTTTTAATTTCATTTTAAAGTTAAGGCATTCCTAAAGTATCTAGGCTGGTTTAGTTCAGCAGTCCCTCTTACAATCCCCTGTCTGTGGTGATATTTTTTTTGTGATCTAACAAATAAAGCTTGCCTGAAAATCAGAAGGAGCTAGCTACTAGTTAATCATAGAGGTCTGGAGGTCTGTATAGACAGACAGGAAGTGATAGTGCTGGGTGGAGAGAGGAAGTGATAAGTTGGGGTGGAGAGAGGAGCTCACTCTTTTGGCAGAGGATTTTGTAGGGGTAAGAACTAGTGGCTTGCTGCTCTGCCTCTCTGATCTTTCCGCTTTTACCCCAATATCTGGCTCTGGGTATTTTATTAATAAGACCATTTAGCAATTCGTGTTACACATGTCCTCAGCAGCTGTGATTCACTCATCAGCATTCAAAAAATTCAAAGTCAACAAGACACCATATAGGATCCAGACTCTCTGTGTATTTTTTATGTTTATGTGGCTTATCTTTTTTATATTATTTTATTCTCTAATTAAAGACTTTATCTTATAAACTTTTTATGACTGTCTATACCCATTTTCTTTTTTTAAAGCCTATGCACATTTTAAAACATATTGGGCATTTTTAGAGGTTTTATGTGTCTTGACCTGACTTTACTAAGCATCTGTGGTGTTCTCTGACCACATGACACAAATCTTAAGCTGTTATGTCAGCCACTGTTCAAGTCAGCTTAGTACATGGTGCTGGCAGCTGGCTCCGGCCTGCAGGAAGCGGCCAGTAGCTATGTTTCTATATGCTGCCAAGCCTACCCAAGAGACCTGTGGTCACCAGGAAGCAGCGTTTGACTCCGTGTCCTCAATGTTTTTTTAAAGCTTTCTCAGGCCTTCTGTGATATACATGGCTGGATGTTGGGTGCCACGTGTAGCAAGCTTTTTCTTTGGGCTGCCAGCTCACAAATAATGACACAGAGACTTATTACTAATTAAATTTCGGCCTTAGCTTAAGTTTGTTTCTAACTAGTTCTTATAACTTAACCCATATTTTTAAATCTACTTTTTTTTTTAAACGTGGCTCAGCTACCTTTAGTCTATACTGCACATCCTGCTTCCTCCACATCTGGCTGGCAACGCTGCCTTTCTTCTTCCCCAGACCTCTCTGTCCCCAGAAGTCCTGCCTAACCGCTTCCTGCCTAACTATTGGCCGTTCAGCTCCTTATTAACCCAATCACAATGACACATCTTCACACAATGTCAAGGAATATTCTGTAACATCTGGCAGTCTCCTGCCTCAGAGTATTTGCACTTGCCCCTCCCCCAGCATGGGTGTTCCTGCTCTAGGCAACGCTACTGTTCCCTTCTGTGACTCTTTTGCTTCAGCCCTTTTTCCCAGCAATGCTGACATCTTATTTAAGGGCAAACCCTCTTGGAAGCTGGAGAGATGGCTCAGTGGTGAACAGCACTGGCTGCCCTGGCAGAGGTTCTAGGTTCGATTCCCAGCACCCACATGACAGTTCACAACTCTGTAAACTCCAGTCCTATTGGGTCGTATGCCCTTTTCTGGCCTCCACAGACACTTCATGCACATGGTACACAGATGTGTATATGGTAAAACACCCAAACACATAAAATAAAAATAAATAAAATCTCAAAAACAGAACAAACCAAAAAACCCTCCCTGCCATCTCCTGCTCCCTGTTTTTGCTGCGTCTCTCCACTAACCATCATACACCCAGTTTTACTGCTCTTCTCAAGGACAGAGCTATCTTTCGCTCGCCCCCATGGTGAAGCCCCAGCATCTGGACCCTGGCAGAGCTGGCTGGGAAAATGGTTCTCGGATGAAAAAGACAAATAAAAAAGACCACAACAAAGCAAAGAGCAAACTGGAGATACAGCTCAGTTGGTAGCAGCTGGCTGAGCATCCCACAAAGTCCTGGGTTCAAATGACAGCACAGTGTAAACACGTGGCTTTTGCCACCACCTCACCCCTGCCCTGCCCAGCACCACCTCACCCCTGCCCTGCCCAGCACCACCTCACCCCTGCCCTGCCTACCACCTCACCCCTGCCCTGCCCAGCCCAATCCTCTTGGCTCTTCCTCATTGACGCCCCTGGATTCTTTGATAAAATAAGAAAAAATGTTAGAGTTGAAGAGGTATGTGTGTGCCTGCTTTTAGCTCCGAAAGCCTAGGCCCCACAAAAAACCGACAGGTCAGAGCCAGGTTTTTATGCTAAGACAAGAGAAACCACTCAGCAGGTTTCTGAGAGCAGCGAGAACAGGGGTGAAGAAGAAAGAGTGGGCAGAGCCTGTAACAAGGAGACTTTGTCCCTGAAAGAGCCATAGAGCTGGGCATGGAAGCTTGCAAGCCCTGTACCTAGGAGACTGAGGCAGGAAAATTACAAGTTCAAGGCCCGCCTAGGCTACGTGATGACTTTGAGATGGCCTGTTTTTTTTTGTTTTTTTTTTTTTTTGTTTTTTTTTTTTTTTTTTAGCAAGACTGTATCTCAAAATACAAACAATAAACAAAGGTGCCCTCGAGTCAGGAGTGAGTCTGCATTCTCAACCTCAGCTGAGAGCCAAACATCCTCAGAGCCCCACCCACCTCTCTGGTTGAATCTCACACCATGCTGATGCTCACTAACCCTTCAGTCTACACACAGCCTGACCACAGACGCCAATCTTAAGGCTGTTTCAGCAGCTCACTCTCAGAGGGCTGAGGTTTTCCTTAGGCTCATCACCTCTTGAGTGCAAGCTGATTGCCAAAGCTCCAAGTATTACATCTTCAGGGAACTGCATCCGAGAAAACAGAGCGGCATGGTCCAGCAAGCGGATTCTGGTGCCTGATGACCAGAGTTCATCCTGAGACCCGCATGGCAGAAGAAGAGAACTGACCACAAGTTGTCCTCAGACATGTGCACCCACACATGTGCATGTGTGTGCATACATACACTACAGAAATTCATAGAAGAAACACATGTAGAACAACAGAAGGCAGGAAGCATGGATTGTTACACAGTTTTCCTTCAGCCAGAAGGCGTGGCTGCTAAAGCGGTTAGCGAGTCCCCTTACAGCTCATTGGTTAGGACTCAGTTATGTGCTCCTTGCCCACCCCCCCACTTCCCCGAACATCTGTGTTTGTGCTGGAGCTCGGTGGTAGAGCTTGCACACAGCATGTGTGATGCCCTGGGTTTGATCCTGAAAACCAAAACAAACATAACAAAGTGGCCCTTGTCTCTGTGGTGTGGAAAGTGAGCTCTCCACAGCGAAACAGGGCTGGGAGTGGGGGTGGTGAGTGGACTGTGTCTCTCCTGTGGAAGCCAGCAGTGGGTGCTGAAACCTGACAGCAGAGTCTGCTAGCCACCAGCCACTCTCCCAAAGTGGCATCCATCCATGCCTGGACTCAATCAGCCCATTCCTGGCTTACCTTTAATATCCCGGGTTCACACAAGGCATCTTTGAGAAGTGATTAGGATGAAGGAGAGAGGGGGCTGAATCACCTTTGTGGAGGCCCAAAAGCTTCCTCATGAGATCTGAGCTTGCTTTACCCACAGAGCTGCATTAGAGGATTGTGTTGACCACATGTGTGGTTACTAGGTGATTGGAAAAGGTCTACACTTGGCTGAGCTAGGGTAAGGTCTTTGCTCCACCCCTTGGCATTCCTATAAACAGCCCTTTAGAAGAGACAGGAGGGGCTGGTGGATAAGGATACAGGCCTTCCTGAGGCTATCCTGTGTTTCTATCTGTTTCTCTCCCCTCTATCCTTCTATCTAAATCTCTTATCCCTCTCTGCTCAAGAGTACCCTGGGGTAAAATGTGGGGGCCGGTCTCCCAGCTGGCCTCCCACATACATACACACACACATGCCTGAGCAGACTCCCTGGGGAATTTTCTCTGGACTCAACTCCTCCCTATGCTTCAATTCAGATATGGTCACCCCCCACCCACCCAAGTTCCCAGAGCCTCAGCAAACCACCACACCAGACTGGAGAGCTCTGGGTTGGGCATCTAAGTCTGCAAACAGAAACATCACTAGTGAGCACAAGACCAGGACAGAGCCGAAGATGTTCCCTACCACCAGCCTCGGCTGGCAGAAAGTAATGTGGACTGAGGAGTGATGTGGAAGCCATGTAGATGGAAAGCAGCTTGGATCTGAGAACGTAGCAGTCGGCATTCAGTCCAGTAGTGAGGCAAGACTGCCTTCCTCCTCCTCCTCCTCCCCCTCCTCCTCCTTCCCCTCTTCCCCCTTCCCTTCCTCCTCCGTCTACTCCTTTTTTTTCTTCCTCTTCCTCCTCTGCTCCTTTTCTTCCTCCTCCAGTTCTCTTCCTTGTGCTGGAGATCGAACTCAGGGCCTTTCCTGCACATGCTGGACAAGGGCGTCACCACTGAGTGGTGCTCCAACCCTGGCTGCTGTTTTTCTACTTGGGCGGCACACTTTCTAAAAGCCAAGCCATGGGAACACTGCTGCTATAAGGAAAACGGCTCAGATAACACCGTCATCTATACCTGGTTCCATTTTCTTTTCCATTGAAAGCAAATAGCTAAAACACTTGCAGTAAAACTAAGAATGGATAATTAGGCACATTAAATAAGAATGCACTAATAAGTGAAAACAGAATACCAAATAGGACATCAAACAATCACAATTATACTACAAGCACACACACACACACACACACACACACACACACACACACACACGCATAATATAATGCATGATTAAGTAGCTTGTGAAACTAGGGAGTATTTAATTGGTTCTCATTTAGGGGGACCAGAAATGACACAATGAAGGTGATTCGGCTTTAGATGTGGAAGCGAGATTTCCTGAGGGTCTGGCCCTGGTCCTGTGGCCTTCAGATCCCCCATCTCCAGTTCTGCCCTGCAGTGGCTGCTTCCCTGGTCAACTTAGCTCCAGCCCCACAGAAAACAAGTCAAGGGAGCCAGTTGGGGCCCAGGAAAGAACAGGAGGGATAGTTCAGGGTCCATGGTTAAACACGTGTCATGCATGTTCGGCTTATCAAACATCCTGTGTGGTTGATATGATACCCTCAGCTTACTAGATAAATCTTGCCATGTCTTTAAACAATAAAGGGGGACTGGATAGCTTGTCCCAAACAACCTGACATCAGAAATGCAATTGCTCAGCCTCCTGAATCAGGAGGTTCATGGGTTCAAGACCAGCCCTAGCTACATTAATTCATCTGATCCAGCCTGGGATGTGCAGTGAGACCCTCTTTCAAACAATGAAAATGCTAAAGCAAATGAGTAAGAAGTATCACATCTGCATCCCCACTGATCAACCTGAAAGTATCATATCTGCATCCCCACTGATCGTATCACATCTGCATCCCTCACCGATCAACCCGAAAGTATCACATCTGCATCCCTCACCGATCAACCCGAAAGCCCCATGATTCTAAATGCTCTCTGCTGTTTTGCCACAGTCTAGGTGGGATGAAGTTCCCGCCAGAACCTCAGTTCCTGGCTGTTCCCCTTGTGAACTCACAACAGCATGGTCCACTAGAGCCTGCAGCCGGAGCAGACAAACTACTACACCAACATTTACATCTGCTTTCCAAATTCAAATGAGGAGATGGCAAGAATGAGCAAAAATAAACCCACGGTGCTTGGCTAAGTGTCTTCCTTGTCCCAAAGAAGCCCAGGACGATGGCTAGCTGAGGTGCCTATTACCATCTCAAAACAGATGGAGTCCCACTCTAGGCACTTCTAGCCACGCCCACTCCTCTACCCCCCCACCCCCCACCCCTACCCCCACCTCCACCCCCATCCCTGCCCTACCCTAAA
>CABHPH010161452.1:0-68563 GCA_902168325.1 Peromyscus nudipes | reverse complement strand
AGGGGATTTACAGGAAGATTTGTCATTCTTATCTAAGGGAGATAAATCTCCTCTAAACCCCTGTAAATTCACCCTCTAACTTACATACACTTACTAATGAATGGAAATGTTATTTTCATTTCCATATATATATTTCAGTACAATGACAAAGTATTCAATACAGTAGATGGTTTAACAAATGTTATTACTTTTCAAGACACACAAGTCTTTGAAGTGCTTTGTCTAGTGCATTTTAGTTCTCTAACATGAAATTTAAATATTTTTAGATCCATATTTTAGTTTGAGAATTATTATTAATAATAACTAAATGTGTTGAAGTCATAGAATCATACTCCTCTCCACATTCCAGATTATTTTGTTCATATTTTAAACAGCTTAAGTGTGGTTTCTTTTCAACATTTGTATCATGTATGTTGTTACTATAATAATAGACTGAGATATTACTTTGATATATACTAGCCATGTAAAGCAAGTTTATGGCCAACACTTGACACATATGATATAAAGTATTAAATCCATGATAAACTCAAAATATCTGCATTTTTCAAGTATTTCTCTGTAATAACTATACTGAATTTAGAAAAGCTAAATTCACATTTTTATAAGTTAGTTTACTACGTGATTCCCACATACACATTTGAATAAAACTTTTTTTTATACATTGTTAGTAAAATGCTTCATGTACAACTCAATATTATTAATCTCTTCCCTGTCTAGTGTTTAGGACTTGGTAGTCTTTAAATATTATTAATACAATTAATATTAATATTAATAATTTTGATAGTATTGATATCATCATTATTAATATTGCTATAATATTCAATGTTACCAATATTAATGATATTATTATTGATGATATTGTTGATATTATTAATATTCATCATTTTCATATGCAAGACATATTTAATACACATGCAGCACAGTTTTAAGAAGTGATATTATAAATAAGAACACTGAAAGGAAATTAATCAAATCTGGGTGTTTTATTAGAGTATTTCTGTGCTTTGAAGCCTAAACTTGGCTCTCATGATACTTTTTCACAGTATACCGCCAGGTACATTCTCTACTATACTAAACTGAAACTCACTTTCCTGTTAACTAGTGATTCTTCCCAAAGATGTCTTAGGCGTGTCTAAGATTTATAACATAATCAAACTTGTGGAAGCTTTAATCTCAGCCTAATTTGAAAGTAACCTCACGGCCATCACAGCTAGGTGGGCTTTGGGTAACAGTATTTCTTGAAAGGTTTCTTCTAATATAGTGGTCTGGGTGTTTGTTCTACCAGTGTTTGTGAGGAGAGAAATGTAAGGTCTCACTGCTCATTCTGATGCTCATATCTGTCTCTGGTAAGACAAAATGGTTCCTTACTAAAACCAGAAAACTCACTCACACTTTCACAGGTCTTCCTCCCTTGTCCTCTCTTGTTGACTTGGCTCTCACAGGATGTAAGAGGACTCAGTGCTGTCTATACTTTCCTGGGAACACGCCCTAGGTGTTCCATGCATGCACTCCAGAATGCCTATTCAGAACAGAGGCTTTTCCTTGCTGTTTCTCTTATTGAGGCTCCATCTACTTTATAAATTGCAAATACAAAATCTCCAACATTATACACATTTTAGGCCCAACATAATGCCACATGCAGAAAAGCTAAACATCTGACCTCCAGTGACAGATCACACTCAGACTAGAGGTGCACAAAATATGTGTGCAAATTACAGCCAATGTGCAGGAGATAAATGTGGAGTGTAAATGAATTTCACATTTAGAGTTCCTATCCACCCCAAAGATACCTCTGCATTTACATGAAATATTCCAAAAGTTGTAAAAACTGAATCAGAAATGCTTCCTTTCCAAAGGCTTTTATAAGCAATAGTTGACTTATAGCTGTTACTTTTTCACTGATTACATATAATACAGCTGTTGATTGAAAACTTGCTGATTAAGAACTTACCCAAACAAGTTTGCACTCCTACTAGGTGTAAAGCAAAAGATAACCAGACTACAGCCCACAGCTCCTGAGAAGCTAGCTAGCAAGGAGAACCCTAAAAGGGACACATAGATCACCCTGCGAGAAATAGATGAGATCTACATGAGCAAACTTGGGATTTGGGAGGAGCAATGGAGGAGAGGGGATGGGGGATGAGAACATAAGGGAATGGGATGTTTGAGCTGGAACAGGGATAGAGTGGGAGAGCAAGCAAAGAGATACCATGATAGATGGAGACATCATGGGAATAGGGAGAAACAGAGCGCTAGAGGAGTTCCCAGGAATCCACAAGGATTATGGACAACTAGCAATAGTGGAGAGGGTGCCTTAACTGGCCTACTCCAGTAATCAGATTGGTGACTACCCTAACTGTCATAGAGCCTCCATCCAGTAACTGATAGAAGCAGATGCAGAGATCCACAGCCAGGTGCCAGGCCAAGCTCCAGGGATCCAGTCCATGAGTGGATGAGTGGAGGGATTCGATGAGCAAGGGCTATCAAGAACATGATGAGCGCCGGGCAGTGGTGGCACATGCCTTTAATCCCAGCACTCAGGAGGCAGAGACAGGCATATCTCTGTGAGTTTGAGGCCAGCCTGGTCTACAGAGCGAGATCCAGGAAAGGCACCAAAACTACACAGAGAAATCCTGTCTTGAAAAACATAAAACAAAAACAAAAACAAAACAAAAAAACAAGATCATGATGGGGAAATGCACAGAGACAGCCAGGCCAAACTAGTGGGAACTCATGAATGGTGGACGAATAGCTGTGGAGCCCCCATGGGACTGGACTAGGCCCTCTGCATAAGTGAGACAGTTGTGTAGCTTGAACTGTTTAGGGGGCCCCCAGGCAGTGGGATCAGGATCCATCCCTGGTGCATGATCAGGCTTTTGGAGCCCAGTGCCTATGGTGGGACACATTGCATAGCCTTGATGCAGGGGGAGGGGCTTGGACCTGCCTCAACTGAATGTACCAGGCTGTCTTGACTCCTCATGGAAGGCCTTGCCTTGGAGGAGGTGAGAATGGGGGATGGGTTGTGGGAGGAAGGCTGGGGGGCGGAAAAAGGGAGGAGAGGGAGAATCTGTGGTTGATACGTAAAATGAATAGAAAATTTCTTAACAAGAAAAAAAAAAAGAACTACCCAAATAAAAGAGTGAGAAATCACTGACTACAGGATTTCCTGCCTTACTTCTTTACAGTTTGGCCCTTCCTGTGACTCTCAGTGTGCCACAATAGGAGAGTGGAGAGTTGGACATGTGGAGGGATGTGGAATGCAGGGCTGTAGTAAAGCTGCTCTTGAACTAAAGCATGGGTTTTTTAACTAAAAATGGAATTAATTTAAATATCCAACCGATAGGTAATAATTTGTTAAATAAGAGAATGTCTATATGAAGAAATAATATTTAAAATATTAAAATTATAAAGAATTGCAAATCCCAATTATATAATTTTATGTGAAGAAACTAGTCTAAAATTGAATTAAACTTACCATGACCTGCAGGAAAAACTTTCCATTTACTAAGTGAAGCTAGATCATATACAGATAAAGTAGGCCAGTTTTCATAAAAAGGACACTTGCGGATTAATTTCAACTTTCGCACATTTTCATGTCTTATTTTTTCCTGAAAAAGAATACCATTAACAGATTTCAAAATGAGATAATTTAAAAATTAACAAAAACTAACAAATAGAAAAATGGTAAATGGTAGAAAAAGAAAAGCAACAATCATCTGTCTATTACTCAATATAAGATAAATTTGAATAGCATTTGGCTATCACCGTGGCCAATAACTAAACTAACATTTTATTTTCAGATGTGTTTACCAATAGTCTCACTTTATTCCATAATACTTTATATTTCTATCAATTTTTATATATTTTAAAGCTGTTATAGATGACTGTGTGTGTGTGTGCATATATACATACATATATATACGTATAAAGAGGTAGACAGAGAGATAGAGATAGTCATATAATTGATTCTGATGAGGGAAAATAACAAAACAAGAAAATATTTTTAAGCAAACCACTCAAAAATTCACACATTGATATCCAGTATTTGGGAAAATGTTGAATTCTGAGAAAGTCACCTGTTTATGAGGTCACCACATATAAAGAAATTTCTTACTCTTTGAGAGCTTAAGCAAGAAGAAAGAGGTATCTTCATCTCCTCCCAGCATGCACTGGACCTGCATATACCATGCAGGATCTGGACTGCATTATAACCTGTGAGGAAGACTATGGGGACCTACCAATCCCATCTCTTAGGTAAGCCTCTTACCTTCGAAAAGAAGGAGGGGATATTGTGGGTTTAGACTGGAAAAAATGAATTTGTGTAAATAAATTGTCTTAAACAGCAGAGCCAAATGCTCAGAATTAAGTTTAAAAGCCTTTTCATTCGGTACTGATTTTGCAAGTTGAGTGACTCTGAAACAGCGAGTCAAACATTCTGTCCTACTTTGTTTCTCTGTTGTCCTGATAAACAAAATAACCCAAAGCAATCTGAGGAAGAGAGCATTTATTTACAGCTTACAAGTAGAAGCTCAAGGCAGGAACCTGGAAGCAGGAACAGAAAAAAAGACCATGGAAAAATGCTGCCTACTGGCTTGCTCTCTCAGCTTATTCAGCTACCTGTCTTATATTGTACAGGCCCACTGTCCAGAAATTGGACCACCAGTGAGGGGGGCCCTCCACATTAATTAGCAATCAATAAAATGCTCCGCAGATGTGCCCATGATTCCATCCAATGGAGGTGATTCCTCAATTAAGATCTCCTCTTCTAAGGTGTGTTTAGGTCTGTGCCAAGTTAACAGAAAGTGACAGATACTGAAGGGAAATTAGTGCAGACTGTTGAGATCTTGAAAGCAATAGTGACGTGAACTCTCTGATCATTCTGAGTCCCCAGCAAACAGCATACTGTTGTCACACAAAATACCTATTTGCTGAATGAGTAAATGAATGAATTTGAAATTCATAAGAAGCAAGAGGAGTACTCATAGTGCACACCCTTGGAGAGCCTGGCTTTCCTGCCAGCTACTGAAAGAAGCTGCTGAAGTGCTGTTCATCAAATAAACCATAATTTATGGTCTCTACAGTCAAGTCAAATTTCAAAAGTAAAATAGACATGCACACCATACCAATTTTAACTTCTCATACTCCTTTGCAGAAATTTTAAGGATTTCACAGTCATCTTCTGCCACAATTGAATGCAGAGTTTCATCCGTTTCCGCCTCAGCCTCGGTAACTTCCAGTGAGCCAAAGGTATCCCACTTCCTCAGCTGTGAAAAGTATCAACAGGCAAGCAGACTTCATTACTGCTCATTGACACCTATTCACATAGACACCGGTGAGAAACGTATGAAGCATCTAGGTTCATTCATGCATTCATAGCCCCACTGCTCTGGAAGAAGGGTCCCCCCACCTTTGCATGGATGGTTCACGTGTCTCCAAGCACGCCTTTTTCTCAACACATTTTCTCCTCTTTGGCAACATCAAGAAAATACCATGAAAAAAGATTTTGCTTTGTTTTACTCACTCATTCCTTTCAAGTGTCATAAAATATTTGTCATAGAGTCAGAATTAAATAATTATTTGATGAAAGAAGGGTGTAAATACTCAATATACAGCTCCTTTATTAATAGCCTTGTATGTTGGTAGTGACAAATGAAATGAATACAGTGTTATGTCATGGATAAATCATTCATATGTGTGCATACATGTAGGGTTATCTAATTTAATGTTATAGTTAAATATTAAAGAGAATGTTATCACTAGAATAGATGTCACCATGGTAAAAAGAGATAATTCATAGTCACACGGAGTATCCTAGGAAAAACTATAGAAAATATAAATGAAAAGTGGCATATTTACATGAGAATTTAGACTTCTTTAAAACATCAAATCAATATGGCTATTCAAGATACTATTTGGTGGGGATAGTCACTATTGCATTTTAAATACAGAAAAAGGCTGATCCTTTTTCTTTTTGATGAAATAAATCATTGAGCTTGCCATAGTAAATGCCCCCCCCCAAAAAAAGAGGATATTTAAACCAGAGAATCACTTCTGAGGCCAAAGTGGTCCACAGTGCTACTTAACTGGGATGAGGTCATGAGAGACTGAGTTCTGGAGCTTGTTAGAATGTAGGACAGAACATAAGATTCATTACCATGTAAGGTGAGGACCTGGACTTGATCCTAAAGCCTGGGAACTCTGATGAACACTGGGCATGTAAAATGCAGACAAGAAAAGCTGCATCCACTAATCCATGAAAGAAACAGAAAGTTGCCTTTTAGCTGTGAGACTTGACACAATTTTCAGAAAATGAGCAATCTTGCTCTGTACTTGAATGCGTTCTCATTTTCACATAGCACAAGACCCACAACTAACTAGTTAATGCAAATTTTAGTAACAGCCCAAGAAGATAAAAATGTTTAAATTCATATATAAGTTTAGGAGGAAAGGAAATCCTGATGGAAGCATGTAGCTTTTGGATGATTAATTAACAAGATTGAAAACTATAAACATGAGTGAACACAAATGAAGAAAAATCAACTATGAATGTTTTTAAAAACCAAAGAACCTATTCACGTTAAATCATTTAGACATAAAAACAAAACATGAAAAAAAAGAACAAAAAATATTTTGGAAGAAAAAATAACGAAATTAAAACTACAAATAAAAAATACTGAAAAGATACATTATTTATAGAATGAAGCAAATCAAATTGAATTCATACACAACATGCAATTAGTACATAAAATGTATAAATATGGGAGGAATAGAAATAAGGGCGTTGAACAGATTCGAAGATGGACAGACAATATGAAGCACTTATCAGACAAAAACAACAGAAGAACCCAAAGAGTGTGGGAAACATCATCTGTAAGCAACAATAATTGCAAAGGTAAGCCTTTCAGATAAAGGAATCCATAAAGAGTGAGCTGGGTTTGAGCTCAGCACTCTTGCTCTGAGTTGAGGGACAAAGCCTAATTGTTCTGCTCTTCTGGTTGCCTCCTTACAAATCTGTTACTTACTGAGAATTTCAAGCAGACATTTCATCCTTTATGTTCCTTGGTATTTTGTTATGATCCCACATTAGTCTAAATTACTTAGCAAGCCATTATAAAAGAAGTTCTCTGACTTCTAAAAAATTATGAAGCTTTCTTTCTTGATTAATTATCCAATAGCATCGGGCCCTTGATGCTAATGGTGAAACTGAAAGGACAAGGATATGAGTATTTAATGCTGAAAATTGAAAAAAATCACTATTCTTTTTAGTAGTCATTATTCTTTCAAAACTTATGTTTTCAGAATTTTCAAAAATTAATTTGTATGAAAAATTTAAATAAAAAATCATTTTTAAATGCTCAAAACTGGACAGCTTATTACAAGAACAAATTCTAATAATTTAAATGATTAAGGTTTCAGCTTTTACTTTTCATTGTTTTACTCTTTATTCTTTTTATTTTTATTATACTCGGATCGCCATTTAATATTCAGCTCTATTTTTATGCACAGGGATAATTTTTGTCGGTCATTAACTTACATAAAAATTTTAACTATTCAGTAAATTTTTATTATGCAGAGAAATTATTTCCTATGTCTTCTACCTCTTACCATCAGTGGCCCTTTCTCAGTTTTTTTTTTTTTAATCCCATTTCCCTAACCACAGATGGCTTCTTGGATTCTTGGACCTTCACAAGTTGTCTCCATTTATTCTTTGCAAATTCGTGAGATAGAGGATAAAACCGAACTGCAACATGACATCAAGCAATTTGAGTAGCAGCAGCTTCCACATGCTGACTGACTTGGTGTTTTAGGCTGCTTCCCAGCTTCCTCTACTTATAGTTAGGCCATCTTCACACTGATTCTTCCTCTGTTCCTAGACCACTGTAATCTCACAATAGTATTGGGGTCGCTCAGATGAATTTCATTTACCTATTGAGTTTATTGAATTTTAGTGGAAGTCAAAATAAAACGCTTTTTTTTTTTTGGTAATACTTCACTGACTAGTGTAAAGAGAGTTTTCTGCTGCATTGGCACAGAAAAGATTTTACTACCTGACTTTGACTGCAGTCAGAATGGCAGATGTGTCTGCAGCTTCAAGCGTGAGTTTGGATAATGGGTAAACATGAAGTCATGGTATTCTGTATGAGACATGTCCATGTAAGTAGTTTAATAATAAGGCAGTTATTTTTAATAAATCTGGGTCTTATGTGTATCTGTGTGAGTGTGTGTGTGTGTGTGTGTGTGTGTGTGTGTGTGTGTGCAGGTATCTGTGGATACCAGTTGAGGGAATTATATATCCTTTGAGCTGGAGTCACATGGGGTTGTGAGCTATTAGATTTGGGTCTTGAGAAATGAACTCTACTCCCCTGTAGTAACAGTGAGCACTCTTAACCACTGGGCCATCCCATAAACCCCTAGAATATCTTTAAAAACTTCTATAGAGGAAGAAAACACATGTTAAAGAGGAAAGAATGGCTATTGAAGGATCTGAGACCAAATCTATAGTCCTGTTTCGTGTGGACTACAGGAATCTGGGGAACTTAAGACTCTGCACTGCAGTTAGGTTATCTATTTGAACTTTAGACCTACTCAACAGCAAGGAATTTACTCCTGATACTGGAAACCTAGCTAACTACCTAGGGCTAGAGAGATCACAGGTCTTAGTGGAGAAGTTACTACTGCCACAGCCAACGTAACCTAAAGGGAAAAAGCATCCCATTAAAAGGAGGATTGTGACAGGGCTGTCCACTACCCCGACTCCTGTTCAGTTTAGTGCTCATAGCACTAGCTGGAGCAACGAGGCAAGAGAAGGAAATCAAAGAGATACAAATCAGAAAAGGTCAAAATATTCCTGCTTCCAGACGATATGTTTTTATAAGAGTGCTCAAAAATTCCACCAGAAAACTTGTAGAAATTTTCAATGAGTTCAGCAAACCATCAGGATATAAGATCGACTTACAAAAATCAGAAGGTTTAAAAAAAATCTGAAGGCTTTCTATACACCAACAACCAATACAGAGGAAGGTACGATGCGCACACTTCTATTCACATCAGTCTCAGAAATATGTCTAGAGACAAACCCAACAATGGAGGGTAGAGACCTCTGGAAACAGGCCTGTGTCTGTCCTTCCCACCGTGACAAAATGCCTGACAAAGGCAGTGTGAGGAAGGAAAGATTTGTGTTGGTTTAATATCTGAAGGTACAGGTGTGTGCCAGGGCAGGAGTGCTAGGCATGTGGTCACATCCACTGCTAGGAGGCAGAGAGAGATGAAAGCCGGGCCTCATGTCACCTTTATTCACTCTGAGATTAAGCTCATGGAATGATGCTCTCCACATTTGGGTGAGTCTTCCTGCCTCAATTTTAATACGTCTATATACATGTAACATCAATAATTAAAGAAAGAGAGGCCATAAACCCGAAAGGGAGCAGAGAGAATGGGGATGTGGAAGGATTGTAGAGAGGAGAGGGAATAGAGGAAATGAGGTAATTTTTAAAAATCAAAAAATATTTTAAGAAAAAGAAAAGGCATTAATTTAACCCCCATAAGGAGTCTACACAAATCCAAAAGCTATTGAACTTGTATTTTTACATTAATAGTCATTATTTTCTATAAAAAATGATGTCTTAATTATTATAATGCATTCAACTCCATGATTCCTTTAGCATTGCTATTAAGAAAAACATAATAAAAACACATTTTTGTCTTTGATTTTAAAGACACAGGTTTACTAATCTTCTCTACCTGTGGTAATATTGTGTCCCTCAATATATTGTGCACCCTAATAAATGTATCTGGGGGTCAGAGAACAAAACAGCCACTATCTTAAGCATAAGTTTAGGCAGTGGTAGCACATGCCTTTGATCCTAGCCTTCTGGAGGCACAGATCCATCTGGATCTCTGTGAGTTTAAAGCCACACTGGAAACTGCCAGGCATGGTGACACACACCTTTAATCTCAGGAAGTGATGGCAGGAAGCAGAAAGGTATATAAGGTGTGAGGACCAGGAACTAGAGCCTTTTTAAGCTTTTAGCTTTTAGCAGCAGTTCAGCTGAGATCCATTCAGATGGGACTCAGAGGCTTTCCAGTTTGAGGAAACAAGATCAGCTGAGGAAGTGGCAAGGTGAGGTCAGCTGGGGCTTGTTCTGTTTCTCTGATCTTTCAGTGTTCACCCCAATACCTGGCTCCGGGTTTGTTTTTACTAATAAGACCTTTTCAGATTCATGTTACATCTAAAACTCCCCAAGTCATTCATTCCTGCTCCTTCATCCAAAGCAAACCCAGTTCCTCTTCCAGTGAATCAGCCTTGCTTATATCTTATCTGTGTATAAAATGCAATATGTAGTCATTGCAAGTGTGCAATATGCTTCTGAAGGCTTCCTTCATCAAAAATCCCAGTCAAATATTAAGTTCAATATTATCAGTATCATTTATATTTAAAGGATATATTATTTGGGCCAGTTTAAGTGCCTGAAGACTTTGGAATCTAGAAATCTAAGAGATAAGAATTCTGTAATAGTTTAGCTCTACATTTATAAAAATTAAATCTCTTACCAGTAACTCGTGCGAAGGCAGGTATAGTTCAGCCCGTGTAGAGTCTTTTAATTCTGCGTCAAAAGCAAGGCTTTCCCTGGATATTGAAGAGATGATTGAGTCGTCATCTTCAGTCAGACTTTTTATTACCTTTACACGAGGTCGAGCATGGCCCTTCAGTATGACATAAAGTCCATCATCACCAGTCACTGAAATAAATTAAAACCAAATAGATAAAGATCTGACTAACATGTCAATTATACCTGCTGTACCTCTGGCAAATTCTTTACGGCCTACAGTATCACAATACCCTCAGTGCAACACTTAAGAACTCATAGTCAAATCACAAGAATAAACAAATGAATGTTTGATTTATTCTATTTTTTCAGATTGTAATATTTTTATTTTTATTAACATACAATTACATCATTACTCCTCCCTTTTAAAACCATGCCATGTAGTTTTAGATTTTAATTAAAAAAACATTAGATTTTAATATAAAAGAGAACAAGATAGCATGTCATTTTTAATAGATTTAAGCTGCTATAAGAAAATGAAGGTAAGGAAAACCTTTAATCTTTATCCTCTTCCCCCAAATTCACCACTTGCCTATTTTATATAGAAGACATACCTACTAGTAATTTCATTAACATTTGCTCTAGACAGATAGTGGACAAACTGAGTAAATAGTTTGCAGAAACTAACTGAATTTTACAGTACTTGTCTTCCTCCACATTAAGTCTCCACAAACTATCGTCCTACCTAATTCCTGAAGCTCCATTGTGCACCTGCAGTCCTGACAAGTGTATTTCACTGTCAGTATTCCAATACAATTAAAAGTCACTTTGAGATCTTAAAAACATATTCTTTAGGATATGGAAAGTAGATTGTACATTTCCCCATTTCACAACTGCTTACATCACTTTATGAATGGAGAACATCATTAAGGTGCTGTGAAATATCCTATATATTGCTCATTCACTTTCTGTGAGCAGAACTTTGCTAACTGATTTTCCGAGGCAATTGTATGTCTTTATACTACTCCAAAAGTCATCAATTGCTCCTTTCTCTGCATTTTTCTCTAACTTATTAGTTCTCTCAATTAGCACCCTTTCAGTGCCAGTGGAGAGCAACGATAATGCTTTTTTTAGCAGACATTTGTTTTGCATGGATGTCTAAGATTGAAATGTATTATTTTCTGGATAGTACATAATCTGTGTGGTAAGAGACTGAAGAAAAGCAATTATATTAATTAGATTGTTTGTGACTGATTGTATAGGATGAAGACAGAAGTAAAGTAAATCAGAAGACACAGAGACATCTACGTTCAGGTTTTGGACAAATTAAACAGGCATTGCTTTGGTCACATTAAAAGCATAAAAAGATATGTCCATTGTGAATTCTGATGCAAGGCTGATGCTTGCTTTCTCAGTGTAAATTGTCTTCTTTTCCTTAACTAAGAAAGCTGTAAGTTTATTGGATGCCATCAGGTAATGTTAAAAATACCACTTCCCACATACTCAACATGCATGTTCACACAATACCATCTAATTAGTAAAATATTAGAAGCCTTTCTTTCCAAATATTAACATCCACTCTTCATGTTGGTAAGAACCAGGATATGATATTGGAACCAAGACAAATTTCTTAAAACTAAAATGGAAAGGTAGGACAGTTAGACAATCATGACACTTTCTAAGTTATTTTTTCGGTGTCTTGTTATGATTTAACAGAAATAAGTCCTCAATCTATTTGAACAATGACCTTTCATTCTCCATTTTAGAAACTGAACCTGTGTCCGTATGGATATTGCTGATGTTTTCCTTGGCTCTAAGCACGATTGGTTCATATGTTACCAACATACATAGTTATATTGTCTTCAGAAATATAGCCCATGTACAAGACATCAGATTTCAGCAACTCTATTTGAAGAAGGATATTTTATAAAAGGAGAAGCTATAGCTAACTCTCAGAAATGTAACATCCAAATGCAATACTATTTGGTTTGCAACAGTATATTTAAATAAGCCAGATATTGTAAAAAGAAATATCATGTGATTATGTGTGAATTTCTACCTTAACAATTCATATCATTGTGATAAAAGCTATTTCAGAGTAATCTCCCTTACAATTCATGGAACATCAGCAGCCAGAGTACATGTGATAATTAGGACATGACTGTCACACTAGGAACTGTAACCATAAGGAGCACACTTCAAATAAAATTGGTCACCTTGGGGATGAGTGAAACTTTACTGATCTTCTCAAGAAAACATTCCTTGTCCTTCAGGCTTTGACCAGTGATGGTAACATTATACATACATGCAGGTTTTTTGAGACAGGGTTTCTCTGATGTAGCTTTGGTGCCTATCATGGATCTCGCTCTGTAGACCAGGCTGACCTCGAACTCACAGAGATCTGCCTAGCTCTGCCTCCCGAGTGCTGGGATTAAAGGCATGCGCCACCACCGCCTGGCAACTTTTATATATTATCTCTGTTTGGGTGAATTTGTTTTATAATAAGGAGTCAAACAAAATGGAAGAGTCACAGAATCATGCAAAAAATATTTAGCTCAGAACATATGTCATGACCTTTTGTTATTCCTAATATATACATATATATGTGTGTGTGTGCCTCTGTGTGTGTGTGTGTGTGTGTGTGTATGTTTATTTGAAATAAAAGAAGGGCTATAGTTTTTATACTAAGACTATTTTACATACTTTTGGATTTAATATTAAGACATTAATATAATGAGTGAAAACTGTTAAAAGAACATGAGTGCCCACTCATGACAGCGAATTATTTTTAACCTCTGTTTTAAGTATATTGTTACACTATAGGCAGTTTTAAATATATTGTTTGTGATTGCCATTTATATCTTTATTGATATAATATATAAAGATGTATCTTTATCTTTTGGATCAGGTACCATGCTGGCTCTAATTTTATAAATCATGAAACTGAAGGCAGTGACAAGCTGAACCTTGTCTCTAAGTCCAGAGCTCCAATATTGGTACAGCCAGTTCTGTAAGTTAATGGATGTGTTGCTGTGTCTGAAAAACATACCACACACATATATACACATATGAATTTGCAGTCATGCAAACACAGACATAGGAGTATACTGCATATGTGTGCAATATATCTATATCATACATGTAAATTACTGTGTGCATGTTGATTTTATAGACCCATAAAAATTCTCAGTGAAAAAGAATGTATACTGTGTTTATCAGAATTCTAGAATTAATACTCAAATATTTCCTTAAATTAATGTGACTGGATTATAGCAGAAACAGAATTAACAAAAACTTTTCAGAGAGAATTTTAGAAATATTTTAAGTAAGGTGCTAACATGTGTAAAAAAATTATTTAAACACCATAAAAATTGTTTGAAGAAAATATATGCAGCTAAGTTCTCAAAGAACAATCAAAATGCTGACAAATTAAAAAGTGATGCTAATTTAATGAGCTGTGAAAGAATACAATTGTTGATAATATAAGACAAATGTAAGCTTTGAAAAAATAGACTTCTTATTACATTTCAAAATACATAAAACAATTTCATATAAATTTTAAGCAGAAGGGGTTCAAGAATCTTAGAAGACTCATAATATTACAGAAATATTGATTTCTCAGGCATAAAATTTAGAATGCTAGACCCTAGGAAATTAAGACTTCATGAAAATCTACCCCAGTAGGACTAATTTTTAGGCAAAGTAATGGTATAGTTAATCTACATTACAAACAAAACCCAAAGAAATATTTTTTGAAGATTTAAAAAATGTACTATTACATGATTTCATATTTTTGAAAGAAACAGCTCAAGGAGAACAAAAGGCATGTTAAAACTAAAGGGAATTTTAATTGATCACTTTATTATTGACTTTTTCAAAGGTTAGAAGCCAAACACAAAGGTTGATTAAAGCAAATGTTTGTCAGTTACTATCTCCCTTTCTATGGTACACAGGCCTTTCAGATCAACCATCCAGAATGAGTTCAATGTTCCAAGCAGTTGTGCATGAAGAAGGTTATACTGTCAACTGGATTATACCCCTTTGACCTATAAACTGGATTTAAGTGTCTTCTGCTCAGGAAAGACTTTCCTCATTCTGGCCAGCTTTCTTTGGAATAACTAATGCCTATCATAGGCAAGTTTCCACACAGGATTTATGTCATGGAATACTTCATACTCAGACTTTACCTAAATATCTACACTCCTCAAAGACGGGGCCATTGTTCTGCTCGAGGATTTCCAACTCCAAGCATCCATCCTGGATTATTTGGCAGTATTTAGCAGGTATTTGTTGAATGAATGAAGGCTTAGTTGTACTTTGGTAAAAGGCAGAAAATTTAAATTTGAACAGAAACCAGAATATTCATTGTTTTTGGTACAAAGATAAAATCCATTATTCCACTTAGAATTTTATCCACTTTTGAATATGATGACTTTGAAGGTCTAATTTCTTTACATTCTGTTGTGTACAAGCTCAGTAAAAAATAATGATGTGTGTGTGTGTGTATGCATGTGTGTGTGTCTGTTTAGAGCCTGAAATATTGATTCATAGAAGCTACTTTAGAAACCCTAAATGATTCCAAATAAAATAGAAGTAAAATAATGAATAGTTTTTCATAGCTGTTACTATGTTAGGAATCTTTTGACATTGGTATATTGACCTTAAAGTCAATATATCCTTCCCAATTCCATGTCAGGGGAAGTTATACAGCACAAGTCTAGTAAGATTTCTTAGAATATGTCTATAATTTGTGGGAAACAATCTACAAATAATATGTACTTTGAAGTGTGAGGGTAGGGGAAAATGCTTCAATCTACTGAAATAACTTATTAATACTGAGACTAATTCTATTCCCAGAACATAAATAAAAACTAGTACTTAATAAAACTCACTAAATACATTATCATTAGATAAAGCATCAGAAAGTCAGCATTCTTAAAGAAGTAGAAAATATATGAAGATAAAATTATTGTATCTAGTATAAGGGATCTAAATTGATCTAATGAAAACTGACATTTGTAATAGATTTGGAAATATAGAGAATTTTGTTTGGGAAACTTTCCTACACTACAATAGAGAAAACTATAACCCAAACACAAATACAAGAGAGATGAAATTGACTCACCTTCTTCAAGTATAGGAGACAAAATCAGGCTTTTTCAAATGTAAGTACAAAAAAAGTATTTTAAGATACCTATTTCAAAGTATGTTAAGATTCTTTAAAAGCAATTGAAATGGTAACTATCTTTCAAATAATCAAAAACCAAATTTTAAGTCTCATTAATAAAAATGTCTATTTTTAAAATAAACAATAATTTAAAGTTAATAAGTCCTTGTTAGCATGATTATGTAATGTTGTAACAAGTGTTAATAATCAAGATATAAAACAAGCACTAAAAGTCAAGAAACATGAAAAATCCAGATTGCTGGTTTTTTGTTTTTGATTTTAGAAAATGTGTCATAAAAAATAATTCAAAGCAAAGACTGAAAATTAGTGGTGGGAGTAGGGGAGAAATCCACAAGTTAGTAACCTGACTTCAAAATATAATTTAAAACGGAAGTTCAATGGAGTTACCATGCGTGGGTGACAGCACTACTCCCAGAGGGGACCCAGAGGCACCCTAAATAACACAGGTTATTTTAATTGTTCTTGATTACACTACTCTTAAATGGTAAGATCCTGTTACTGAAGATAACATACACTTTGGCTGTAAGATAAAGAGAATTCAATCTCAAAATGAACAGGAAGCTTTCTCCCTGCTGGCTAGCATCCATTGTGCCAAAAGAAGTAATGCATTTTGCTCGGGAAGAAATAACATCAATGGTCTAACTTACTTGATTCAGAATGTTAAAATACAGACAAGCCAGGCAAAACATACCCACTGATGCAATTGTGACATGGCTGTTCTGAGGTCACCTTCTGAGTGGACTTGAGTCATATCCTACGAGAGGGAATTCATGCCTAGTCCTGTAAACCTAGTTAGGAGTCTATACCGAGGACATCATGGGTCCTAAAGTAGAAACTACCATTGCTATTTTGCTTAATGACCATGTTGTTTGATTGCCTTCTAAATATTTACATTGATACCCATCGATTAGTGCTCGGCTCAGCCTTGGTCAGAGAAAACTTCTTTTTGCTGTTAATACAGACTCTTACCTGATCCAAGTGCTGAGAATGTGTGACTGTGAGTGCTTAGCCCTAAATGGAAACATTTTATCAAGCCCATCCCATCCCTGGAATGTTCAGTGAACATCTCAAGGAGAAGGCAAGAAGAATGTAAGCAACAGGAGATGAGGAAATGTAAGCAACAGGAGATGAGGCAATGCTGTCTTCTGGGATGACTTGGCCGTTTTACTCACAACTTCATGACAGTTGTGGTTTACCTGCCCAAACCCAAGCCACTCAGAATCCCACTGTGGGTAATTAAGAACCCATGAGGCTCCCACCCATAGTGGAAAGGATACTGTGAGTTAATGGAGTCTAGAGGGGAGAATGGCAATTCTCTTTGAAGTGTGAAGAAGAAAGAAGTACACATGAAGTTGGGAGGGCAACTGGTTGGGAAAGTTCTGGGGAAATTTGAGGGAGAGAGGAAGGAGGGTGAATATGATAACAATATATTGTGTACATGTATGAAATTCATAAAGAATAATTTGAAATCTGAGCAATAATTTAACTTTTTAAATAATTTTCCTATTTTTTTTTGTTTTCAATACATCCCAACTGCAGTTTCTGCACCCTCTCCACCTTAACTTTCAAAAAGAAAACAAATGAGCAAAAATTAGCCGGTCAGATTTTATCCAGGACTACAATATTCAAAGTATGAATACTGATCTCCTAAATTAAAATACACACCTCTCTCTATCTGTAGTTATTAAAAAGTAGTGCCTATGGAGATGTTAAATCCAAAGCAGGAAATAAATGACAGAATTTCACCGAGAACAATGGATATAATAAGAAAATAAGCCCAAATAGGGAGGATGGTTAGGGGAAGTTAGGGGATTAAGAAATATCCTCTTTTCCCTTATTTGTATTTTAAAATATTAAATAGCTTCCAGCATTTCCTATGATGATATTTCATTAAGAGAGAAAATACGTGCAACACAGAGATGAATCGGACAGGTTTTCTGGAAATAATCAGGAAGTGAGACCGGTGGGGAGTTGATGGAAGTATTCCTTAGGAGAAGAAATGAATGGAGGACTGAACCAATCAATAGAAATGAAAAAAAGAAAAGAGAAAATAAGCTTGGAATGAACAAGTTAAATTTGTAGAACACAACTCAATTACTTTACGAGGAAAAGGAAGTAGCTTAAAATGTCTTGTTTTTAAGATTTCACATCTGAAACGGTTCCTAAAAGAAGACCTATGTCTATGTCTAAAGTTCTGGACTAGAGGTGATTCAAAGCAGCAACCCATATGAGTAAGAGCAGGACTCTGGTGTATGGAACCCAGAACAATGTCTATTGGAGATGAATTACCAGCCGGATGGCGAATGAATACTTTCACAGGGAAACATGACACAAAGAGGGAAAACAGTTTGGGAAAACTAAGGGACTGGAGTCACAGAATAAAGAAAGAATGCAGTCTTCAAAGATTTTGAGAGATCAATCTTCATGAAAGGATTTCCTAATTAAATCATCCCTTTCTTGAGGTGTCTGGATAAGAATGATATCAAGGAAAGTTATGTTTAGACAAATTACAAGGATTGCAATATTTAAATCTGTTCCTTCCTATTCAAGCCTGTTACAGAAGGAAAAGATTAAACAAAAATTTATGAATCTATTTCATAGCAATAAACATAATCTGTGACTGATTTTCCTTTTTGACTTATTGCAAAAATTTAAGTAGAAACTGGACTTCATGTTTTAAAAATCAGTCTTCTCTGGGCTAAGATGTCATATGGCGCTGTCTTCAGTTTCTTCAGCAAGCCCACAGACGTACTGGGATCCTGAAGACCACCATCAAAACTACAGTAAGAGTGTGCTATTGTGTAAGTTATCTGAATAAAAAGTGTTTCTGATTTACTATATTTTCAGCTGGCGATGGGGTATTGGGACACTACCCATTTAGTTTGAAGAATATTTTCATTTAGTTACAGTTAAAACAGTTGCATATTTATAAATATTAGATTAAGAAATTAGTTATTTTATTCATTCTTGGAAATTATGTGTAACAGCTTTAAACCCACAAGTTATTGTGTTTGATCTGTACATTAACTTAGTTACTGCAATATTAGTCCTTTAAATATTACTGCAACTATTGGATGAATTTCCAATAGCTCTCAAAACTGTTTTGCTATTTTTAATACATAAGTCTTGCAGTTCTTTGGCTAAATCTATTCCCAAGTAGTATGCCCTACTGTTGTTATGATTGCTAATAGAACAGAACCTCCCAACTTTGGTTTCAGATTATTCATGGCTTTGTATGAATGCTCTTTTCTTTGTGGAAATATTTAAAGTATTTTTATGACAAGTGCTTCTCAACTTATGATAAGGTTACATAAATTTAAAAAACAAATCAAGTAAAAAATGCATTTAACACACCTATCCTGTGTGCATAATAGTTTTATAAAACAGCACACTGCAAAAAATCCCTAGGCTGTCTGGCAACTGTTTCACACTGCCTCTGTGGAGCATCATGCTATAACATCATGCAATCTATCTCTAGTCTGGAATAAGATTGCAGATCAATACCTAATGCATGCTTTGTACTGACTACCATCCCCTCTGTCCCTTATTTTCAGTAATTTTGATAGAGTTAATATAATTGATCTTTACATATGGTAATTTTATAGTAAATAATATAAGATAGCATGCTTAATTCCATCATTACATAGAAACATTTATATGTTTCATTTACTTAAGTCATGATATTGTTTCCTTGTTAATAGTTTGTTTGCAGAAACTGAATGTATAGGAGGTTATATGGATAATGGTAAATTTAGGAAACCTCCTTAAATAATGCAGCTCAAAAAGCCTAATGGCCATATAAAAAGACCAGAAGGCACAAACAGCTGTGCAGAGTTGCACTAGAGAAATGAGCCTCTGTGGCAGATTGAAAGTCTGTAGCCTGGGGACTCGGGGCTGCATGGGGACACACTTTAAAAACACAGCATACAGAGAGAAGCACACACATGAATAAAGCAAATGGAGAGAGCAGACACCTAGATTGGCTTTTTGCTTAAGTTGGATGAACAAAGAGAACTACAAAGGTTGTGTATCTAATGAGCTGACACTTTGATAGGGAAACATCTGAGCTGCTAGAACTACATGTCTTAAAAACTCCAAAGGATCTGGATATGGGTAGGTGAAGCAAAACACAGGCTTATAAATTTTTAAAGAACTACAAGATGCAAGTTGAAATTCTGTACGTCATATTATCAAGTAAAACGTGGTGGTAAAGTATTTATATGCTCTTGGAATAAAATGTTTGTTCTCAATTTGAATGTAGAACTTTCATGAAAAATATAAATCTCTAATTACAGTTCACATGACTCAATTTATTGTGAGACAATTAGCCCATCCAAACATGTAGAAGAAATAGAAAATTATTTGCTTTCATGTCTCTTATATTAGCTTTCTTTACTCCAATAAAAGTCTGAGCTATCTGACTTTGTAATGGGAAAGGGTACATCTAGCCCATGGTAGGTACAAATCAGATCACATATCTTATTTGTTTGGCTGCTGATAAAGTCATATTGTGGGGATACACTGTTGTATGAGTGACAATAGCAATCAATCAAATATCCAACAGGAGCAAAGAGGGCAGGGTTAACAGGACCATGCTTGCCACTATATCATGATCCCCTACAAAAACTCAGTGAATGGCACATGTATACCTTATAGCCAAATCCTCTAAAAGAATCATCCAGAAGGACCCACCTCCCAGAAGTTCTAATACCTCCCAACACCATTAATTGAGCTAAAGCTAGATCAAGCCTTCAATCACAGTAGCTTGTGGTAGAACATTCAAGCCACACTCAAACCATAGCAGCTCCATATTCTACTCCTCTACACTAAGGCAACAAAATATTTTAAGTGTATGTACATTTAAAATTTCATTCTGAGTCTGCTTATATTTTTAAATATATATACATGTATGCTCATACATTTATACTTTTTTGTAGATATTTGTAAGTTTCTACTGTTATACTTTTATTTACTACCTTTTGTATATACATATATGTGCATATATATATATATACATATAGAGAGAGAGAGACATATAGATATGCATGCACATACAAGCACATTCTTTTCAGTCAGTGCCTACAGTTCTATTGAACTGATGATAGTCAATATTTTATTGAAGGGCATTTAGGTTGTTCCAATACTTTTTACCATTAGAAATACAATTTCAGAGCTTATAAAACAAAGTAGTTTTTAATTACTATCCTCAAGCTAATAGCAAAGCAATAGTGAATATTTGTTCCTTTTTTTCCCTTTAAAATCATTTTAATCATGACAAAACTCTTTTGATTTATTTTCTGTTGCTTGACTCTAATTAATGGAACCAATTATGATAGAAAACCATTGGGGCAATACTCTCAAAATATGTAAATCTTTTCAAAAGTCATGAGTCTCCAAGATTTCAATTCAGTTTTAAATGTCAGGTTCCTGATCAACTGCTTTCCACAATCAGCAGCAAACAGGGGGCAAGTTCAGAGCTGGACTGAAGTGGGTCTAAAATGCATTTACAAGCAGGATTACTCTGCGTGATGTGTTTATGCCTTAGGGATGCTCACCTGCTAACAATAATACTACCTATCACCTTGTTTCTGTAAAGAATAATAAAGGATTTTTTGTGGCGCAAAGAACATGTCTTGCATGCTTTCCTTCAAAGATTCAGATGCATGAATTTCTAATGAACTAGCTCCTATATCCATTGTAAACAGTGTAGAGATGAATGTTATGTCTACTGAGTCCTTTCCCAATATCTAGGGCACTATCTGGACTAGACAGGCAAGCACTTTGACCACTGAGTATTCAACTTCGAAAGACAGCACTGGGTTGCTACTAAATTGGCACTGCATTTTGTTGTCATCAATAGATTATTGTAAATATAATTTAGGCCCTGGGCTGGAGAGATGGCTCAGCGGTTAAGAGCACTGGCTGCTCTTCCAGAGGTCATGAGTTCAATTCCCAGCAACCACATGGTGGCTCACAACCATCAGTAAAAAGATCTGGCGCCCTCTTCTGGCCTACAGACAAATATGCAGGCAGAACATTGTATACATAATAAATAAATAAATCTTTAAAAAAATAATAATAATTTAGGCCCTATCCCAGACCTGACAAACCAGAAGTCTACAGAATTAAGCCCATTGTCACTCTGGGGGTACCATGATTAATTTTGATTCTTATTCAAAGTACAAGTTCATAAGCATAAGCTATAAATCTTACTAAAGTATGAGGTGCTACTTCAATAGCTTTCCTTAAAAGAGGACTATATCCAAACAGTGTATTTTAGCATGCCAAGTGAAATTATAAGCATTTAACAGTAGCCATGTTGAAGGAGATGTATGCATTTCATTTTGCTAGATGCCCCAGATTAGTCAAGTACCTGTGCTGCCTTTGATCCAGGTTTCAGAAAAGACATTCTTACTCAGGATTTTCAGATGCTCATCACTGAGCTGAGAGGCTAACTCTGGAATTTTCTTCAACATCCTCCATACAACATTGTGTTCGTGGGCTGTTCTGTGAACTGGCCTTAGAAAAGAATGAAAGAGAGATTATAAATTCAGAGACCACAGTAAGTAAATAAATAAATAAATGTAAAGAAAAGAAAAGCTAACATATTGAAGGACTTTAAATTTCCAATTTTTTATTTTATTTTTACTTAGATTTCAAAAGAACTATAAATAAACTGCATTTGGCTTATTAATCAATTTTCAACATTCACTCTCTTTCCAATATTAAGATGTGTCATGATGCCTTAAATTTCAGTAGAAACTTAATTACAATTAAAGACTATCATTTATTAGCAATAAAGAATGACTATTTTTAGGTATTAACTAAAAAAAACTTTTTTTAGCTCCTACTTTTTATACTTGATCCTTAACAGTATCTATGTATTATTAAAGTTGGGTAAAAATGAAACTAATTTAACTCTTAATGATTTATAATTTAAATGAAAAGATATATATGCAATTTTAAATGAAACATTGTTCTCACATATTGTGCATGGTATTTATGTTTATAAGGGGATAACATAGTTGCTGTACATTAAACTGAAGAATATTCAGTGGTTTCAACTAATTTTTAAGAACAATATGAAAAAAAATTGTTCAGTTCCAGAAAAGCAGCTTATGGTGTGTGGCAGGCCACAAGAATATACATTAGATTTTTAGCTGTGTATTAAAACTATACTTTGACTGGCCAAGGGTCTGTCAAAAGGCAAGCCATTTATTATGAATATTTGGTGTTACCAGCTTTTGATATTTCAGCTGTCTTCTGTATGAAATTCTTGAGTGCCCAAATATTCCCATACCAACTGGCAAACAGTTCAGTTCCTCAGATCTGCTTACTTCTTCACATATGTATCTCTTGGATGATGATATAAATTGTCTTTCTGTTATAACTTTTATTCAACATATTCAAAAAAAGTAGCTAATACCTTGAGAATCTATCTTTAGAAAACTGGCTCCGTATTAAATATATATCATTTTTAAATGTGTACCCAAGATTCAGTAATTAATAATTAGTATCAGAAATCTAGCAATATAATATCCCAGCATAGGATATATATCACTGGAGTCAGTGAGATGGCTCAGCAGATAAGGGGTTGTCCCAAGCATGAGGACCTAAGTTCTGTCTCTGGACCCCACATAGTAGAAGAAAAAATCAACTCCTGCAATTTGTCCTCTGATTCCAACATGTGTCAGGCCATATCCTTAAATACACAAAATAAATATATGTAAAAATAAATTTAAATATGTTACTAACTTAGTGATCGTACAGAAGATAAGTCCGTGTGTATAAACATTCATTATTCACCTATAATAAAACAGAACATGGATCATGTGCTTAGAAAATTCACTTCACTGAACATGATTGTAATTAGTGTGCTTAGTATTGCTAGCTTGAAGCAATGGATCATTCCACAGTGAAGCGGACCAGTTTTCAAACATGAGTGGAAGGGAAGAGAAGAAAGACAGAAATGTGAAGCACGGTTACAAAAAGCAAGTGCTTCCTTGATCCACTGAGCAAGAAAGAGTTGAACATGAGAAAGACTTGGCTGTAAAAGGTCCATTAAGTCGTCTTGGTTAAATGAAAGTGTCTAACCCTATGGCAAAGGCCTAATGAAAAGCTCTGCCTTCCCATCCAAGTGATTGATCCAGAAGGCCTTCAGGGAAAGCTGAGTACAGTGGAATGGAGCAGACAAATAAACAACCTTAGAAGCCATGTCTGCCACACAGCCTTGGCTTCGGTTACTGGCAAGTAGATGATGCCAGAGATATATAGATACTTTTATATATTTTAAGAATTTGTATTGCTAAAATATCCAATTTTATGACCTAATAAGCTTGTCAGAAATTGAACTTTCAAACCATAGCACAATGTAGGACACTTCACCTTCAAACTAAACACTTTCTCCAATGCCCTAGTTAGATTTGTTCACTGTAATAAGAGATCAGAGAAAACTTCCCATATAGTAAAGACAAAAGGTGTTCTTTCCCTCAGAATCCCTTCTCCCCTGACCAAAAAAAAAATCCAAAATCTGAATTTAAAACTGATAAGACTATTAGGGCAATGGTTTCAATAAATCAGTTCATGGAAACAGCATTATTTTCATGAACCTTCAGTGTGATTCCATTTCATTATTTTTTCTGAATAGGCTGTTAATGATAGGTTGCCTTACCCTGGTCCCACCATGGTGCATGTGTAAGACGAAAACTGCTTTTTATGTTAGTGTACCAGAAATTACCAAACTGGATCTCAATGGAGAGCAGGATGTATACCCAGGAGCCACAACTTTGAGATGTAGTCCTGAATGAAACTTTTAGTTGTCTTTTGGTGAAAGGATGAATATGCGTTAGAAGAAAGACTATATACAGATGGTTGGTAGCTAAACAGAGAGACAAAGCCTTGAAGACACCAGAACTATCAAAACATTGATTCCTATTGCATCTAGGCGTTCATTGAGTTTAATTTCCATATCCCCTTTGAACATGTGCCTAAGTTCTAACCAAGAGGAATTGAACAGACATAGGGAAGCATGGCTTATTAAGTGGTCAAAATTTTAAAGCATTCTATATGATCATATAAAGAATGTGTGTGTTCACCTAGTGGATATAAAATCATGTGTGTGTACATTTATATGCTTATATATCAAAATACATGAAGAGCTTACATAAAACACATATATTCATAACAGTGAAATCTATGTGGGTACTGTGATATACCTGTACATAGAAATAGAAATAGGACCTCATTTATAGTACTATGCACCAAATAGTCTTTCTGAAGGTAAAGTACAAATATGCTTCTATTTAACAAACAGAAAAGCTAATGTAGCACATTATGAAATGATTTGCTCACAGTTCCATGTTCTGGGTCCTGTTCAGTGCCAGAACCCAGGGACAATGGCAACAAACTCTCTCTACTCTCTCTTTTTGTCTCTATCTCTCTCTTCTCTGTCTCTCTGTCTCTGTCTGTGACTCTCTCCTCTCTCTCTCCTCTCTCTCTCATTCTCTCTCTCTCTCTAACACACACACACACACACACACACACACACACACACACACACACAGATTTTTGTCTGTCCTGAGCTTGTGCACATCTATGCATGGTGTCACAACTGCTCTGAGTTCACCTTGTTGTGTTTTAAAAACACTGACTCCCTGTAGTCATCCCCCAACTCTGGTTCTTCCACTCTTTCTGCCCCGTCTTCAGTTATGATCCCTTAACCCTGGGGAAGAGCTATGATATAGGTATTGCACTTTTGGTTGGACATTCCATAATCTATTATCCTCTGTACAGTGCCCAGTTCTAAGTCTCCATGTTAATTGTCATCTACTGCAAAACAGAAGCTTCTTTGATGAGGGCTGAGAAATATACAACATACCAAAATCTACAGGACAGAAAGAAGTCCTGAGAGGAGAGTTTACGGCACAAAATACCTTCATCAAGAAGCCTGGGAATATGCATACTAGTAAATCAATGATGTACCTGAAGGCTTTGGAAAAAAACAAAAACAGACAACACCCAAAAAGAATAAGACAAGAAGTGATCATCAAAAACAGTGTGGAATTAAAGACATAGAAACAAATTGATTAATTAAATGAAGACTTGGTTCATTGCAAATATTAGTAAGACTGACAAATCATTAGCCAAATTAACTAAAAGAAAGAGGACCTAAATTAATAAATTCAGAGATGAAAGGGCTGGAGAGATGGCTCAGCAGTTAAGAGCACTGGCTGCTCTTCTGGAGGACCCAGGTTCAGCTCTCAGTAATCACGTGATATCTCACAACCATCTTTATCTCTGGCTCCAGAGGATCCTAACCCTCTTCTGGCTCCATGGACACCAGGCACACATGTGATACACACACATACATGTAGACAAAACACACCTATACATAAAATAAGAATAAAAATTAATATATATTTTTAAAAATCAAAGATGAAAAGGTAAGTACCACGGCAGACATTGAAGAATTACAGAAAATCATAAGTGCATACTTTAAAAACCTATATTCAGCTAAACTGAAAAACTGAGGAAGAGTTTTTTGTTTTTCAAGTTTTATTTTTACTTTCAACAATATTTCATAGTTTTTAGGGTTTGGGGCTTATGTTTTTTCCTAATTTCCTCTTGAGTACTTTATACTTTATGGTCTGTCTTTGAAGGTGTTCAGTGTTAGTGTATAGACATATAGTTAAATCTTAATCATATCCTACACTTTGTTTAGCCTGCTTATTATCTTAATTGAATCCACTAGATTCCTTAGGATTTTCATACCAAAGATATAATTTGTAAACAGAGACAACTTACATTTTCTTTCCTGGTAGATTTCTACTTCTTTCTCATAATCAATGTTCCTTGATTAGATGTCTATTATAATGCTGAACAAAGGAGCCAGAATAGATATTCTCGTCTTTTCCCAGTTTTAGGGAGGAAATAAAAACCAGCCAATTCAGGGGGTTTCAGGTAAACTCTGAAGCAAAACACATATTTCAGAATTTTCTTTGCTAGTCTTTTCTGTCCCAGCATGGTGTGAAAGCTGGAGGCTCATTAAGAGTCACAACAGATAGCTACCCCATCTCTGTCTCTTCAATATCTGCCTAAAGCAACATCATCTGAATTTAGATCTCATGGTTAACCTTGGCACCCTCTTTCTGTACTCTTGTCCTCCACATTCACAGCTATACACACACGACCTAAGTTTTGTAGAACTTTTTAAGTCTGTTGACTTCACACTCAGCTAGTTCTTCACACTTCTTGCTCATGAGACTGACTACTTCAAAGAACATCTTTCATGAATAGAAAATTATTATGGTTCCTTTAAGGTTTCTATACTATAACATTATTTTGCTTACATTTATTCAGATGTATAAAGGAAATGAGGCATTTGCATTTTTCTAAAACTGCAACTAAAATTAAAACTGATTTAATCTTTCTAGTAACTTAATCTACTAGGATGAAAAATAAAAAACAAATATCCTTCCACTATCTATTAACAATATTATACCTTCTGACATAAACAATGCCTGTTCTATTTAAATGCTAAAAATTCAAAAAATTTAGCTTCCTATACTAGCTGATTGACATGGACTGTAAAATTGATATAACAAAAAATAGAGAAATAATTAAATATAAATCTGCTGGAAGTTAAAATTAATAAAAGTAATGCAGTATTTTTCTGGGTAGATGATAAATCATTCAGGTTTTAATCATTCAGTAATTTGTTGTGCTTTTTTTTCTCTTTCAAAAAATACATTTGTACTGTTTTTAAAGGATATATCTTAATTATATTTAGTTCGTTGTATGCAAGTTCTGCGACCCTACTGCCCTAACTCAACTAACCCTGCTTACTCCCAATTATTGACAATCTTGAAGTCACTGTTGTGAAGACTTGCTTTAGTGGCCCAGTGTCTAGAAACCTGACTTTGCAGTGGTTTTCCTTGAGATAAAATCTTGCCTACTGTAAGCAGACAATTCAATCCTTAATTACGTCACCATCCTGCGACAGCGTCCCAGCCTAAAAAGCTGGTGGGCCCTCTGTGTGCCCCCTCTCTTTCCTTTCCGCTCCTTCCTTCCATCTGTCCTCTCTCTCCCTCTCTCTCTCTCTCCACACCTCTCCCCATAAAGCTCTAAAAAGGTAACTATGGCCTGTGATTCTTCCGACCAGCACTCTCCTCCACCGGCTAGCCATGAGCAGTGCGCTGTTTAACCAACACCTATAATTTATTTTCTTTGTGGCCTTGGATAATTTATTTGTATATGCAATTTTCCCACCTTAAAAAGTGATTGGATTATGAAGTATAAGTCCTTCTGGTTTCTGATTTTTATATAGTGTGAGAACAAAGGTGTAGAATTTATCAGTGCTCAATTAATTAAAATGGAATATGAATTCTAAGAGAAGTCTGCACTACACACTTGAAAGCTATAGTAAGCTAAATAGTATTCCATTCACAAAAGGCAAAACTTTAAAGATTTTTTTATTGTTCCATAATTTATATTTTAATATGCTATCATATATATCTTCCAACTTATAATATTTTTGTCTAAAACAAATATGAAAATTATATGCTTATCCTCTTCCCATTTCATGAGTTTTCCCTAGAGTCTGCAGTTTTTTGGGTGGTGTGTCCCTCTCCCTGCCTTTCTAGATGAACTCCAAACTGGCTGTTCCCAAGAGCAACCTTTTGTTACACCTAAAATCAAACCTCAGTCAGAACTTTATGTCTTGCCAACCTCAGGCTGGCTACTCTAATGTGGCTCTCTGTTCAGATCGGGCTCAATATCAATTAGACTCTGGCCACACCTGGCCTGAATTCAGAATTTTTTATTTCCAAATCCTCATCAATTTAATAACGTCACTAGAGAAAACTGCAAGCGGTGGTCTGAGGTATCCTGTGTCCAAACCTTCTTCACCTTCAGGGCACAGCTCTCCCTCTGCCAAACCTGCACAGCATGCTAGACTTCACAGCTCTAAAAGCCTCCCTGCAAAGAATCTTCTAGAACTTCCCAACCTACTGACCTACATGCCCTGCTTCTACCTTCTCCAACTTTGATCCTTTTCTCAACTAATCCCTTTATGCCCCTTAACATCCTAGAATGGACACTCTTGACCCTCATTCACCTACCTTCTCCATTCATAATTCCTCCTCATCTCTCCAAAATCAGAATCCTCTCTTCTTAACTCCTTACCACCTTCCTTCATCCCTATTCATTTATTCCTTCAAGGACCTGCCTCCCACTCCCTCCTCTCCAGCCATGGCCCCAACATCCTCATTTACCTCTCTTCTGCTCCTCATACTCCTATACTCATAGCCACGGTTCCCATGAGAGAGAACTATATAGGAAAGAGGCCCTGGGGGAGGGGCAGCTCAGCCACTCAGCTGGATTCTTCAGGGTAGCGGGCTGGGTAATCAAGCCATAACCTCTAACAGGTAGGGACTGAGGGATGCTGGGAGAACTTGGCAGCCAGGTCCACCTTTGATACGTTAAATGGGTGCCTCAAACTCTTTATTCCCAGGGTTTGAAACTTAACAATTTCATTGAGGCTGTAACCAAATATACCATTCTAGACATAACCACTCGAACAGAGGCCAGCCCTTTTCCTCCAAGTCCAGTTCATTAGCCAGTCTGCCCTTACATCAGCCACAAACTCAGACAGTTAGAAAAGGGACATAACTCAGAAAAGTAGGCAGACTAGTGCCATAGTATTCCCTGATAGTGGAAGACAGCATCTACGTTGAGAAAGGGTATCTGGGAAGGAAAATTACATTATTTCATTTAAGGGAAAACACTGGCCCCATCTCTCCTTAGGCAGCTGGGAAAACTAGGTTTCCACCTAGAACTAGAGAAATACCTTTATTTTTTCATATGTTAAATTAAATTTCAAGGAATGGCTAAACTGATGTTTATGTTTCCAGTGTTACCAGGAAAACATAGTGGAGTCTATAGGCTCAATAGCGTGAAGCTACTGGAGCAAGGCCAGGCCTGAGGAAATAAATCAAGGTTAAAAGAGAGAATCAACTCCTGTACATCATCTTCTGACCTAACACATGCGCGCACACACACACATACCAAAAAAAAAATCAGTAAATAAATGTCATAAAAATTAAAAATGTGATTGTCTCTCAAAATGTCATTTTTCCTCCCCCTGAAGATCCCCTTTTTAACCCCAAAGACTTTCAAATAATTCACTATAAAATTACTTCCTAGAATGTAATATTCACTTGAACCATTCTTGAATCATTCATCATTAATATGCACATCACTTTGTCTCTGACTCTCTTTTGAATTTCCTCATCAGTCAAGGATGAATGGACAGAATAACAATTGATTTTATTTGATCATCCAAATTCACAGGACAAATGCTGAACACTATCTGCTCCTCCAGAATTGGGATTTGGTCATTCACAGTGTGGAGACATGGGTGGGGGGAACAGCATGACTGGTCTCGCTTTGTCATTCTCTACACAGATGGAAACTGAAGAAATGAAGACATTGACTTTAACTCTCCTTTTTTAGTCTTTTAAAAATCAAACTCTACTTTCAAGATTTAAAAGTAGACTACTGTGTATGGAGCCAAGAAAGCCCTGAGTGAATGTGCAAGGAGCAGACCAAGTCCAGAGTGAGCATGTGTTATTGACAACAACCAATGCCCTGGACCCCGGGGAGTGGCAAACCCTTCAATCCACTGGGTCTGTCTCAGAGAATCAGCAGAACCTTCCTTGCATCAGGTGTGGATGTTGACAGACTATACAGAAGCACAGAGTGCAGCTTCCTCCTTAGTCCTGAGACTGCTCTCCTACAGAGACCTACTGAGCCTCCCTAACTTCTCCTTCTTGTGTTATACATAACAAATGAGCCGAGGTTCTGGGCCATTGCAGAGTAGGTGCCCTCCATCAAAGTGAGCCCAAGCCACCCATCTCAACTTTTCTGTACATGTTGATTCTTCAATGTCTGTCATTTCTTCATTGCCACATTGCCCTAGTCACTTTTACTGGACCATGCTGTGCACAACACAATTCTAGTGTTTCTAAAATTGACAATTAACTGGATGCTCCTACACTCACACCTCCTGCTGAATGTGAACCTACCAACTCCCGACTATCAGACTCCCCACTTCCCCACATTGCCCCATGCCCCCAGGAAGTAGCCAGACTTGAAACTGGTGCTTCTGTACCCAAGGAGTCTGGGATGTTCTCGTTGAAGCCCCACTCAGTCCCTGACACCCATGTGCCCAAAGAGTCTGGAATGTTCTGGTGGAAGCTGTAACCTCAACTCCTCTCCTGTCTCTCTTTCCCCAAACCCTGCCCTGTCTTAAGCCCACCAAACACCAAACACCAAACACTACTCCTCCTGCAGAGATGCTCAAAACCACTCCCACAGGGTATTCAAACTGCACCCCAGAAAACAGACACTTGGTTGTTTGTTCTCTATTCCCCATCTCCTCTCTGGGAAGCTAGAAAATCATCCAGGAGCACTTTACCCATTAAATTGGGGCTTTTTTCTAATTTGGTCTGATTTGGATTGCTACCTTGGCAGAGAGGCTTATCAGGGTGCAGAAACTTTTCAAAAATGTCTTCTTGTGTTGCCTGGAAAGGTTGCCTTTTTTTTTTTGTTTTATTCTTGTTCATTTTCTTGTGGAAGGAAAATTATTTAAAAGCCAAGCTTTTGTAGAATCCCATGTTATTGAAGAAAATAATAAGCTAGTGTTGTATCTAAATTTCTACATGGTTCACCATTGAACAAGTTGCAAATAATTTCTCTACATGTTTGTCGTTCCAAACTTGCAAATTTTGAGACTCCTTATGACTCACCAAAGAGCATTCATGATCATCTTTTACAAATGTCCACCATAATGTCAGGGTGTTTTACAACAGTCATGTCAAAACATATACGAGGGAGTTCAAACACGCTTCAATTAACCTGTCACCCCACTTCCAGACTCTTCCCAGCAACAATACACAAGCTAATCATGTATCACTGTAATATATAATATGTACTCTATATAGTTTATAATTGATATCTAGTAAAGATTTTCTACTTTCTTTGATATTTAGAAATTTGAAACAGTTTTGTTTTTTCTAAGACACAAAAAATGATTTCTCAGGAAGAGAAACTGACAGGTCATTTTGATAAGAATCATATTTATTCTCCATTTAATCATATTTTTTAATTCAAAGAACATGACTACATGTCTGATTTAAAACATGAACAGCAGTTTCCACCTACATTTATGATTTCTAGGTCACAAAAAAAGAAAAGACCATCTACATTAGTCTAAGCTTTTGTGCCTTTTCAGTTTATTTATGCAATGATTAAGTTTCAAAGTCTATTTTAAATACTAGAATACAACAAAGAGAATAAAAGGTACAGCCCTTGCACACTCAACTTAAAATTCAGAGAAAAAAGTCAAACATTAAGCACAATGTATATAATTAAAGTGATGTAAAAGGCAGAAATTTGTGTGTTATGAAAAATAATAAATAAACATAACCTATGTGGAATTAGAGTCACATATTCAAGAAACTTACAAAGAAGAAAGTCCAATTTGGTTGGGAACAGAAAATAAATTGGATATAAAATGAGCCTAAAGTAGTATGGGAGGATAATCTTAGAGGGCATTGTAAACCCTGTTGAAAGTTTTGAATTATGCTATTAGAAAAGATAAGATCATCCCAGGGCTTCATTTTAAGGCACAACTGATCTGGTATACATTTTTTCAAAATACATGCTGGTTACATAGAAGAGGATGAACTGGGATATTGTAAAACTAATATCCTGAGACCAGTTAGAAAGTTATTATAATAGAAAATGTAATGAGCCATTTTATCTAGTAGGTCCAGTTTTTAAAATTGGCTTGTAATATATTTAAGGGATTTAATGAGTTAAGAAAAAGGCCATATAATTGAAATACAAGCAAGCAACTTTCCTTCCACCAATGGCTGGTAGTCATTTAAAGAAGGGCTTTCTTTGTCAAGACAACTGATTTGAAACTTTTCCTTCAAAACAATCTGTTGTATTTGTGTTGACTTCTGACTATACTCCAGTCACTGTCAAAATAATGAACAGAAAAATAAAATCCAAGAAATTCTCCTTTAGCACATGCTAGGAACTGTACCCTCATGTAAAGCTCAAGCCTTAGAAATGTGTAGACGTAATATTAGTTTAGTTTTAATTCCTCATCATTTGTGGGGTAATATACACAAAGAAACAAAAGCCCACATGAATCGTAAGACAAACCATCATTTGTGGGGTAATATACACAACAAAGAAACAAAAGCCCACATGAATCGTAAGACAAACCACCTTGGAGAGAAGTACATGTGTGCTACTTACTAAAATACAGCTACATAAATAAGTTCGAGGCCAGCCTGGTCTACAGAGTGAGTTCCAGGACAGGCTCCAAAACTACACAGAGAAATCCTATCTCAAAAAAAAATCAAATAAATAAATAGATAAATAAATAAGTCAATCATTTAATCAAATTGATATTTTGAAAATTGATCACAAAATAACAACATAGAGAATCTTTTGATCATGAACAAAAACGAAGGGATAAAATGTTACATAAAATTGTCAATAGATATTTAATATTACTTCTTTGCAGGCAAAAAGTCTGGCATTAAAGAACTGATTATTATTAACTGTATCTATTTTCTTCGAGGATGCTAATTTCCCAGTTTTTTTTTTTAGGTATTGTTAAATAAAATAGGATAGATAATTAGCTGTACATTTTCCTCTAACCTCTAAATAATCTGATGCTTACTTTGCTGTATTTTAATAATATTGTCATTTATTTCTTTGAACTCTGACAAAGTGTTTTCTGCTTAGGTCTTTTCTTAGCGTGGCACACACACATACAAAGAGAAATGATCCTTTCTACTATCTTTGAATTCCTTCTTTTAGAGTTATTTAACCAATTTCACTTTCAATTCCATTGAATGAGACTATGTTTCAACTCTTCCTTCAAGGAGCAAAAATTAAATTGAGCCACTTTAAAAATCATATCCTCAAAGTAATTATTTTCTTTCAAATCCACATTCCCTTTTTAATAATGAGTGTAATAATGTCTACTATGTTCTATCTATTTATCTATCATCTATCTATCTATCATCTGTCTATCTATCTATCTATCTATCTATCTATCTATCTATCTATCTATCCTTCTTTCATATATTACTTCCTGGGTGAGTTTCCCTGCCCTCTTCTCCTCCCAGCCACCCCCTCCATCCCTTGATCCACTTTTGCTGTGTTTTCCTTCAGAAAAGAGCAGGCCTTCCAGGGATATCAATCAAACATAGCCTAACAAGTTACAATAAGACAGACACAGACCCTCCTATCAAGGCTGGACAAGGAAAGCCAGCAGGAGGAAAAGGTTCCCCAAAGCAGGCAGAAGAGTCAGAGACAGCCCCAGCTCCCACTGTTAGGAGTCTCACAAGAACACAAAACTGTACAACCATAGTGTCTAATATGTTAAACTTCGATTTTTAGTGCAATTCATCATGTTATCTTGTGAATGTCTTATCTCTCCAATTGTAACAAAATTATTTCTTTTTTACCTTCTACATATATTGTTTTGATTGTTCTGCTGGAGTCTTCAGTAATTTGTTTCCTACATAATGTATCTCAATTATTCTACTGGAGTATTTAGATGATTTTGTTGTGAAACTAATTTGCAAGGATTCACTTGTTAATCTGTAGAAGGAATGTTACAGGTTCAGTAAAACCATCTACTACCTGAGTATTTGACCTTGGGTTCTAAGATAATCCTGCATCTCCTGGATACATTTTAAAGGCTGGGTTGAGAAAATATAAGAACTTCTTATTCTTTGCTGCTATAAGCCTGTCCAAACTTAGACAGTCCTAAAATGTTTCTCCTGTTACTACCCTTGCCCAAAACTCATAAAACTCAATGGCAACAATACAAATAATCTGATTTTTAAATTGGATGAAAGACACAGGTAGATGGCTTAGGAAAAAAATTATAGGTTTACATGTTAATAATTTCCTCTCAACAAAAGGTGCACATTTAAATTAGCCAATATATTTATAAGCTTTAATCAAGAATTATTTTTAAGCCATTTTGCTATTATAAGAAAACCCAGGAAACTAATTTTCAAGGATTAGAAAATTGTTTCTCATAAAGCTTGGAGGCTGAGAAGCTTTGGCAATGTTTGCCGCCAGGGAGGATAGCTTGCTTTCTTTCTAATGTGAGCACAGCATCCTCTGATGGGAAGCGGAGCTCCTTCCTCACATGGCAGAGAAGAGGGAGATCAAAGAGGAGCCACAGTCTCCTCCTCCATGAATCTCTTCATACACTGTCCCTAACTTATGAGAAGAAGGCCTTCCATGACCTGATTACCTTTTAGGTGCCACCCTTTCTGAATATTATCAGGGGATTTAGAGAGGCGATATTCAAGTTCCACCCATCCATCTCCTGCCAGCCTTCGGCCTCCCTCTCTGAAGCAGCAGCAAAGACCCATCCTGAAGCAGGGTGAACAAGCCCTCCCCAGCTGTTCCCTCCTCATCTGGACTTCTCAGCCTGGAAAACTGTAAGGGAGCATTTCTCTTCTGTTTGTGATATTTTACGATAAGAGTACAAATAGACTAATGTAACATCTGCCTCTTTATAAATACTAATTTTCAACTTTATCATTTAAATTAACAGGGAAAACATTTGGAATAAAATAATTATCAAAATTATTTCATAAGAAGAATCATTTTTATTCTAGCCAATTAAAATTTTGCCAATGTTAAGAAATCATAAAAAGCACTAATTTTCCAATATAAAAATGGAAGAACAGGAAAATAAATCTCATGGTAATTTAATTTTCCATCCCAAAACTTACATGAATTTTGTCTCTTAAAATATCCTTTCTAGATATTGAACTCAAGTTGGAAGAGGCAAGTCCGGTCTCAAAATGGAGTTAAAACCGCCGCCCGGCCGCCCCCAGCCCAACTCCGAAGGTCGCCGGGGGCAGGAGGCCAGGATCCAAAGGAACCGGAACAGTTGAGGAAGCTGCTCATTGGTGGTCTGTGCTTTGAAACCACAGATGATAGCATAAGAGACCATTTTGAGAAATGGGGCACACTTACAGACTGTGTGGTAATGAGAGATCCCCAAACAAAACGTTCCAGGGGCTTTGGTTTTGTGACCTATTCACCTATTCGTGTTGAAGAGGTGGATGCTGCAATCTGTGCTCGGCCACACGAGGTTGATGGCCGTGTGGTGGAGCCAAAGAGAGCTGTTTCTAGAGAGGATTCTGTAAAGCCTGGTGCCCATTTAACCGTGAAGAAAATTTTTGGTGGTGGTATTAAAGAAGATACAGAAGAATATAATCTGAGAGACTACTTTGAAAAGTACAGCAAAATTGAAACCATAGAAGTTATGGAAGATAGGCAGAGTGGAAAAAAGAGAGGATTTGCTTTTGTAACTTTCGATGATCATGACACAGTTGATAAAATTGTTGTTCAGAAATACCACACTATTCATGGGCATAACTGTGAAGTGAAAAGGGCCCCTTCTAAACAAAAGATGCAGTCTGCGGGATCACAGAGAGGTCGTGGAGGTGGATCTGGCAACTCTATGGGTCGTGGAGGAAACTTTGGAGGTGGTGGAGGTAATTTTGGTCATGGTGGAAACTTTGGGGGAAGAGGAGGCTATGGTGGTGGAGGTGGTGGCAGCAGAGGTAGTCACGGAGGTGGTGATGGTGGATATAATGGATTTGGAGGTGATGGTGGCAGCTATGGTGGTGGTCCTGGTTACAGTAGCAGAGGAGGCTATGGTGGTGGTGGACCAGGATATGGAAACCAAGGTGGAGGCTATGGTGGTGGTGGACCAGGATATGGAAACCAAGGTGGAGGCTATGGTGATGGTGGACCAGGATATGGAAACCAAGGTGATGGATATGGTGGTGGTGGAGGAGGATATGATGGTTACAATGAAGGAGGAAATTTTGGTGGAGGTAACTATGGTGGTGGTGGGAACAATAATGACTTTGGAAATTATAGTGGACAACAGTAATCAAATTATGAGCCCATGAAAGGGGGCAGTTTTGGTGGAAGAAGCTCAGGCCGTCCCTATGGTGGTGGCTGTGGATCTGGTGGTGGAAGTGGTGGATATGGTAGCAGAAGGTTTTAAAAAATAAAAGCAGAAAAGGGCTCCAGTTCTTAGCAGGAGAAAGAGCAAGGAGTTGTCAGGAAAGCTGCAGGTTACTTTGAGACAGTCGTCCTAAATGCTTTAGAGAACTGTAAAAATCTGCCCCAGAAGGAGCGATAATACAGTCAGAAGTTACTGCAGCTTAAACAGGAAACCCTTCTTGTTCAGGACTGTCATAGCCACAGTTTGCAAAAAGTGCAGCTATTGATTCATGCAATGTAATTAGATGTACATCCCTGAGGTCTTTTATCTGTTGGAGCTTTTTCTTTTCTTTGTCTTTTCATTACATCAAGTATATTGCCTTGTAAATTGTGGTAGTGGTACCAGGAATAAAAAATTAAGGAATTTTTAACTTTTCAATATTTGTGTAGTTCAGTTTTTCTACATTTTAGTGCAGAAACTTTAACAAAAATGCAGTTTTGAAGGTGTTTCCTTGTGAGTTAACAAGTAAAGAAGATCATTGTTAATTACTATTTTGTATGAATTTTGCTAAAGTTAACTGCAAAGAAACACCTACTGACTTGCAATTTAAGGGGAATCTATTCTCCCCATTTCCAAAACCATGATGAATGGACGCTGATACGTGGAGAGAATAGATATCTGTATATTTGCAATGTGTGTTTTAGATAATTAGGATTGGGTAATAAAAATTAGCATATTTGTGAATTTAATAGCATTAAGATTACTTTCAAATGAAAAAGATCTCAAAAGTTCCTAAAAAATATCATTACTATAATTTATAACTATTCCCTAGCCATATACTTGAACAATAATTCTGAGTATGAATCATTGTTCAGATTTAAGCAAGATTTTCTCTGCTCTGCTTATTTTTCTCTTTGCTTTAGACTGAAAAATCCTGCAAAAGGAACTATAGATAAACATAAAAGTCTGAGACCCTGAGTCTTGTGGTACATTTGAATATTCGGAATCTCTTGGTCCCAAGAAGTAACCCTGTACACAACACCTGTCCTACATCAGTGTGTAACCAAATTTGAAATTGTTTCGTAGACCAATGAAATGACAATATAATCACCCCCTGTGCAGACACATCCACATCCACTGAATCTTATGCTCAAGAGTTTCACAACACTGAGTTAACTAGTGAAATTGGTACTGTTTTAACAATTTCCCATTCTTCTTTTTTTTTTTTTTTACTCTTAGCTGTAGGTGTGTATTTTCATTGCTGAGTGCCTTCTTAAAGCATATCTGACAAAATCCATAGTCTGAGTAAGTTTACTCAATATCCAGAAATTTGCTTAGATTCCTGTGTTTGGAACTCTAGAGTGTTGTCATGTGCACCCAGTTACTCTTTTACTTATTAATTTCCCCTTTCATATTCCCTAATTATCTATGTGTTTTTTTCAATCAACAGGTGGTACATGAGTTATAATTTTATCCACCCTTTATTTCTGTAAACCACTTTACATAATTATTAAAAAATGTAGAAGAGATATCAGATTGTCCGATAATGTCAATCTTCCCCATATTCTTTTGCTAGTAGAACTTTCTATAAATGTTGATTGTGTGATACCTCTCCTTCTAGCAACCAGTCTTCCCAGAGTACTATGAAAGAAGGTGACATAACTAATTTCCATAGTGCATGCACAAAACACTGCTTTTACTATAATTCTTTTATTTTCTCTTGCATACTATTAAAGAAAATAAAGATGTAAAAGATGTAGATGTAACATATTACTCTGTAATTTCCCAGGAATTGCAGAGTGACATAAAAACAGACAAATATAGTTATTTTTGTTGTTTGTTTGTCTGTTTTTTGGTTTTTCGAGACAAGGTTTCTCTGTGTAGTTTTGGTGCCTGTCCTGGATCTCACTCTGTAGACCAGGCTGGCCTTGAACTCATAGAGTTCACCACCTGACTCTGCCTCCCAAGTGCTGGGATTAAAGGCGGTGCCACCACTGCCTGGCTAAATATAGTTCTTGAAGATCCTGGTAAAGTAGAGGTTCCTGCCAACCCACATCCTTTTTTAGTGTCCCATGAAAGATAGAAATCTCAAGATGATATCACTCTATTGTAGTAGCTTTTCATTAGAGCAGATAAGCCATTCTCCAGCATAAAACTGTGAGTCATAGGAATGACAGACACCCTTACAGATGTTGGACTTCAACTTAACCCTTGCAGATACTGGATATTTACTTCACTCCTTGCATTGATAGTCATCAAATACTAGTCTAGAACACTAACTCTTGAAATTCCCATTTGTGTTAAGACACGGTCAGCTTTTAAAATTCTACTTTTTAAAAAATTGTAAAAGGAATTTCATAGAATTCAAAAATCACCTCTTCTCTCGTTTCACATGGCTGTGCTTTATTGATTTCACCATGCAGGGATTTCATTACAGATTTATATTCTGACTCGAAAGGAATTTCTTCAAAGACTGTTGAGAATCAAAAGAAAAATGCATGATTTTTTTTCTGATGCATGTTCTAGATTACTGTGTGTGTGTGTGTGTGTGTGTGTGTGTGTGTGTGTGTGTGTGTGTATGAAGAAAAGAGCAAAAGGACTGTAAGAGGGAAGGAAGAGATCTTAAGGGAGGGAAAAAAGAGAGGGTCATGAAAGACATGTTACATGAAGGTTTAAGGGAGTACTTTTTTGTTTGTTTGTTTGTTTGTTTTTGAGACAGGGTTTCTCTGTGTAGCTTTGCACCTTTCCTGGAACTTGCTTTGTAGACCAGGCTGGCCTCAAACTCACAGAGATCCGCCTGGCTCTGCTTCCCGAGTGCTGGGATTAAAGGTGTGTGCCACCACCACCCGGGAAGGGAATACTTTTAAAGAGAATAAAGCTATTAGCAAAATGGACACAGGGAACAGGATCTAGGACAATGGGGAAGGGATGAATAAGAGCAAAGTATGAGAAAATCACAGTGGCATATGTATCAAAGTATCAGAACTCATCACTTTGTATAAGTCAATTTCATTTTTTTGTTGAAAATAGATATTTTTCCTACAATATAATCTGATTATAGTAATGCCTGCCAAAACTTTAAGGCATTGAAGGAAGAAACTGAAGAAGATATAACAAGATGGAATGATCTCTCAGACTTAGGGATCTATCTGTAGGATTAATGCAGTAAAAATTGCTTATGCAGAAGGCCTAGTCCAGTCCCATGGAAACTCCACAGGTGTTGGTCTAAATGTCATGAGTTCCCACTAGTTTGGTTTGATTGTCTTTGTAGGTTTCCCCATCATGATTTTGATGCCCCTTGCTCATAGAATGCCTCTTCTCTCTCTTCGACTGGACTCTTGGAGTTCGGCCTGGTGCTTGACTATGGATCTCTGCTTCTGCTTCCATTAGTTATGGGATAAAGGCTCATGTTTGTCCTTCTGTAAAGTGGCAATTAATGAGGTAATTCCATGTAGTTTATCTGGTACTTAAAAGAGGTTTATTTGGGAGCAACTTACAACCAGTAGAGGGATCACTTACAGGATCAGGGAGAGGTGAGATGCAGTCCAATGTCGTTCTCTGGAAAACTCTGACTTGGTCTGCAAATCAGCATCCAGGATCATGAGCAGCCAAGAGGGGCTCAGCATGTACACATCTCAGGTCTTATGGGTCCAAAGAGGCCGTGCCCCAGGGGCAGGTCATAGGCAGGTGTAGCAGTTACCTGCTGCCTCACTAGGGGCTGTGGTTCAAGGTCAAAGCTGGAACAGCTAACCACTACATTTCTGAGTTAATTTCTGATAATTATGAATTTATTTTTGCACATAAATATAAAATCTCATATTTTTAAAACTGTATTTAGAAACGGATTATTTTATTTTATTTTTTTATTTCCATAAAAATTATTTGTAATAGAAAAAACATTTCAACAGGATATAATGTAATCATGTGCATATTTATAAAAACTATGCTTGATTAGATATACACAAAAGCATCTATGTACATACCTAGGAGTTGCATTTTTCTAGAATAGGTCACTTATCCCACAGGAGAGCTCCTACTGTCTTCATTGGAAGGCTAAGACAACAGTTATATGCTGTGGATATCGCTCTGTATCAATAAAGCACTGATTGGCCGGTAGCCAGACAGGAAGTATAGGCGGGACTAACAGAGAAGAGAGGAGAAGGAACAGGAAGGAGAGGGGGAGACTGGCTGGAGCCGCAGCGAGGAGAAGGAAGATGTAAAGTACCGGTAAGCCACGAGCCACGTGGCAAAGTAGAGATTAATAGAAATGGGCTAAATATGAGTAAGAGCTAGACAATGATAGGCCTGAGCTAATGGCCAAGCAGTTTAAATAATGTAAGCATCTGTGTGTTCATTTTATGAATGGGTTCGGTCAGGGAACCAGGGACTGGCGGGACTTGGGAGCTGGAGACTGGTGGGACTTGGGAGCTGGAGAGAAGCTCTCCAGCAACAGTTATATTTCTGATACGTCAGAAGATGCGTGCAGATGCCTGCGTTTTGCAGAAGTGCTTTGTAAGCTTTGTATTTGTTATATATTGACAATAAAAGTACATTGCACAATACATGTTGTAATCAGTCATTAGTTGGAATGGGCCTGTGCAGCTATGTGAGCAGGATTCTTGTGGAAGAGGCAGAAGGAAGTGCCTAAGAACTGGTAGTCTGCCACAGCCTGGACACCTTCAAGGGAGGGGTGGACCTCAAGATTGCTGAAGAGGTGCTACACACATGACAACAGAAACCTCTACATCAAAAGTACAACTATGACAAGACTTGTCATGCCCAAAAAGCAAAAGAAAACACATAGATGGCAACATTTTAACCCCTGTCCCACCCCAGCCCTGAAAAGTCTCCTGAGAAAAGAGCCATAGCCAAGGGTTCTGCCCTTCACTGCATCACACTATATTTACAACAATATGTTAATTCCATAAAAGCTAAATAAGTATTTAAGGGTTATTATTTGGAAAACTTTAAGAGTAAAGTAAGCATAGGTCTGGAGAGATTGCTCAGCAATTAAGGGCACTTCCAGCACATCCACAAAACCTGAGTTCAGTTCCAAGCACCCATATCGGTCAGCTTACAATTACCTGTAATTCCAAGTCCAGTGGATATGAAATCCCTTTCTGGCCTTAGGTGTACACACACATACTCTCTCTCCTCTCTCCTCTCTCTCCTCTCTCTCTCTCTCTCTCTCTCTCTCTCTCTCTCTCTCTCTCTCTCACACACACACACACACACACACATAAATAAAAACAGAAATGAATTTAAAAATGAAGTAAGCAATTTTCTTGGCCTCATTCAACTCAGCACAAGGCAATGGTGTTCACAGGATGTGGACTGAAAGATGAAACACTGTCAAGAACACAAGTCCCTATAGAGCCTGAGTCTGTACTGAAGTAAAATTCAGTACAAACCATTTATATTCTAATACAAATAACATCCACCAAGATAGAAAAGTAAAATGACACATTCAAATCTTACCATAAAACTGAATTTGACAGCTTGCTAACTACTGAAGAAAAACAATTATTAGAAACTGAAAACAAGCTAAAGAATGAAATAAGGAATAAATGGTAAAAAAGCTTCAAATTGTGTAAATGCAGATTTACAGGATGATTTTGTTAAATGATAGCACACAGCCTATTAGAGGATAGAAATGATCTTTTCTATTTTCGATACAATTACTTATATAACAAAGCAAAGTACTTGCTTCAGAATGGCTGTTTGCTCAGTATTCACTCTTTTCACACTTTATATAAACCCTTGGGCTGATAGCATTCCACACATAGAACTGCAGGCTCCTTAGCCTAAGCATGGGCTCAGGTTACAAAGATTTCTAAAAATAGCAACTGAATACCCATTACTTTGCTGTAAAACCACTGAGTGGCCTGTCTCTAGATTTTAAGATCCAACTGCCTCTGACCCATAGAGGGGTACATTGCTTAGAACTGGCAAGGTTATTGAATTTATGTTGCTCTTCAAATTTCAAGACACCATACAAAGGTAGGAACACAGTTCAAAACTAATAAGAAAACATGAACCTGAGACCTTAGTAAAGAGCAGGATTTACAGTTGAGCACAAAATTCATTGAAACAAAGTCAAGTTTTCTTTTATTGTTTTCCATAGTATCATTGATAGTACTGAGTGTTAATAATCTTATAATATAATCCATTTTCTCCAAAAGTAGTTTTGAAGGTTCACTGTGTGTTTAGTGTTGATTTAAGAGCCATATATAACTCATTGAGTCTTCTCATGAGCTATTAAAGCAAAGGAATCTATATATACAAACAAAATGGGTATACAGCAATATTATGTAACCTTTGCAGCTAAAAAAGTACAGAATCTGGCTTTTTTGTCACAGGTCATTTAACTCAAAAGATCTCAACTCTAAGATCAAATTAATAATATTCCAGACAGACTCATCTATTTAGGGCCTTCTGAAGATCAGTACTATCTGAAGCAAATTTGCATACCCTTTACATCTTTAATCAAAATATACTAAATAAGCATCATCAACCCAATCCCGGGGACAAAATGCAGCCATAAAGTACAGTAACTTGCTCATACTCCTGTGAGCACTAAGTAGTGAATTCATTGGTCTGCCTGAGTCCAAAACTCCCAACAGGAAAATATAATCTCCTTTTGGTATGTGCCTCCATTGTGAGGTAGACATATCTAATGGAGAAATCTCAGCTATTTACCCACACCAAAGTGCTTGTTTGCACTTCAAATAGAGTGTTTTGCACAATAAAATGAAAAACAGGCAAGTGTACTAGGAAGGAAAATAAATTATTCAAACTCTCATGCTACAAGCAAGCCCTCAGGATTTTTGAGACCCTCTCTGACCTGCCTGAGTTTGTTTGGTAGGAAGAGGGGTTCTGGGAGTTCATCCAAACCCCCAGGCAAAATTGCCTGTGTATAAGAATTTCAAAAAAGAATAGTGAAGGGCAAAAGTAAGAATATTAAAAATATATATGTCAGCCCAAACTCTTGCTGCTACATCCTGCTGAATGTAAAGAATACTAAATATGTATCTCTATATGGTCAGTGATTCCACATAATGGGGAAGTCACCATGTGTGGGGGTATTGTGTTCCCCAAAATATTGTGTATGCTAATAAACTTATCTGGGGTCAGAGAACAGGACAGCCACAATATTAAACATAGAGGTTAGGCAGTGGTAGCATACGCCTTTAATCCTAGCATTCCAGAGACAGAAATCCCTCTGTATCTCTGTGAGTTCAAGGCCACATTGGAAACGGCCAGGCACGGTGATACACACCTTTAATCCCAGAAAGCCACACCTTTAATCCCAGAGAGTGGTGGTAGAAAGCAGAAAGGTATATAAAGCGTGAGGACCAGAAACTAGAGGCATTTGCCCTGGAGAGGCATTTGCCCTGGAGAGGTCTCTTGGCGGGAGAGGCTAGCTGGCGGAAAGTGGTAAGACTCTTAGCTCTGACCTCTTGGGCTTTCATCTTTACATTGGCTCTGTGTTTCTTATTTAATAAGACGGTTGGTTACATCTACAACCATGTGGGGTGATAACATCATACCAAGACAGTCACATATCCCAATTACTTTTGCCTTGCATTATGCAGTTTCAGTGACATCAATTTATTTCCCAGCATATAAATGTTTTATTACTGTATCATTATTTTCTATTTTCATATTACTGAAATAGACATATAAACTTTAATGCATAAATTAATCAGTCATCCAACTTAATGATAAAAAAGATTATAAAAGAAATGACATTGTTAATCAACTTTAAATCTAAAAAATGAAATGGTACACAAACAATTGCTAATACAGCTGTAATATGAACGTGATTTTTGGGAGATGACTGTTTTCTAAAATAATGCTCTTCTGCTCATACATCTGTTCATTTCAGATTCTACACAGAAGTTTATCCTATGATCCATTTCCCAATAACTTCTCCCTAACAAGGGGGTTGTAGAATCCTTAGTTCTATGCCTTACAAGTTTTAATTGGTATTAATTTCATTCCAAATCAATCTGGTTTTAAGGTAAGTATCTCTGATACTTGGATATCTAGCTACTTTTCCTTAAAACACACATTATAAATAAATGTCCCCATCTTCTACAAACAATAGAAAACAAACAAATCCAGAGGCCTCATTCTTCACAACAGAATGTTTACAGGGAACCAAGTTTCTGACTTGTAATAACAGTGAACTAGGATGTAGAGTTTACCTTTTATAAGAGAAATACATGAAAATGGAATAGATACACCATGTCCTTCTGTTCTTTATTCCCACAGCCAACTCACTGACCACAATTATTAAAAGTGAATTTGTCAAAGAATCATACACAACAAAACTATTTTAATATATATTCCCCAAACAAAATAATTGAAATAATGCATCACAAAGACTCATCTATGGAAGTATATAATTTATCAAATGGATTTAAGATATGAGACTACATGAACAAAAGAAAATAATTCCTACTTGTGAAATGAAGGGGGATATTTATCAGTTCCTATCTTTCTAGACTTTTAGAATGCAATTAGAATTAATAATCAGGTCTTATTTTCATTTTAGAAATTGGCTTCCTCATTTTTAAATAAAAATTATCAGGGAAGTTTGTTATTTGACATTTTCTTTTACTGAAGATACCACACACTTTGGTCGGTGAATATGGAGAAGTCAAGTTGGTATTGGCCAGGACGCTTCCTCCCTTGTGAATAGCTTTCATAATACTGGAAAGTGCAATGCAGGCTGCAGGGTGGGGGCAGTCACAAACAGTCGAAATCAGGTGTGACCCCCACTGAACAATAATGTCCAGCAAGGCAAGATAAAACCATAAATGCAATAGTGGTACAAAAATTATAAGAATGTCTTAGTTAGGGTTTCTTTTACTGTGAAGAGACACTGTGACCACAGTAACTCATAAAGGAAACATTTAATTGGGGTGGTTTGCATTTTCAGAGGTTTAATCAATTATCATCATGGTGCAACATGGTGGCATGCAGAAAGACATGATTTAGAAGAAGTAGTTGAGTGTCCTTCATCTTGGCTTGTAGGCAACAGGAAGTGGTCTGAGACATTGGGTGTGGCTTGAGCATATATGAGACCTCAAAGTCCACCTCCATGGAGACTTATTCCTCCAACAATGTCACACCTAATCCAACAAAGACACACATCTTAATAGAGCCACTCATTAGGGGCCATTTTCTTTCAAACCATCACATTCCACTCACTGGCCCTCAAAGGCTGGTAGCCATATCAAAATGCAAAAATGCATTCAGTCCAATTTCAAAAGCTCCCATAGTCTATCACAGTCTCAAACTTATTTAAAAGTATAAAGTTCAAAGTCTCTTCTGAGATTCAAATAATTTCTTAACTGTAATTCCCTATAAAATCAAAATCAAAAGCAGATCACATAATTCCAACATATAATGGCACAAGATATACATTAACATTCAAAAATGTAGGGAAGGAATAAAGTGAGGAAATACTGGACCAAAACAAGACTGAATACCAGCTGGGCAAACTCCAAACTCTGCATCTCAAAGCTCTCTTTAGATCTCGAAGAGGTCTCCAAGACATTTTGGGATCTCCAAGACAATCCAGGCTTCCACTTCACAGCTTTAAGCAATGGTCTCTCTGGGCCTCCATTCAGGGACACCCGTGACACATGCCTGGCCTCAGCAGCTTTCCTTTGTCGAAAAGGCAAATTCCGTAGTCCCTGTCTTCTATTCTTAACTCTAAAGCCAAAACCATGTGGCTGAAATGCCAAGTTCTGCTGCTTATTGGGGCTGGAACATAGCCCCTAATTCAATTATATATTCCACAACTTTTGGTCTTTGATGGTTTCCTTCACTGCCTAAGTTTGATTGTTCTGGAACTTGTTCTGTAGACTAGGCTGACTTCAGACTCAGAGATCCCCCAGCCTCTGCCTTCCCAGTGCTGGGATTAAAGGCATGTACCACCACACTGGCTCTAAGCTTCTCTTTAATTCCTTTTCACAAGTTGGGGACTTATCTTGCCCTGAGGCCACCACTCTCTTTATTCCATTTCTTAATATGTTTATCTCCTCAAACACAGTACTTAACTTTATTCCTCTTAACTCCATTCTTGATGCTCATTTTCTCCTCAAATTGTTCTATATCTTGTATTTTTTTTTGTTCACCTTGCTTCTTTTCATTATAAATCTTCATAAGCATGAACACTAGTAAACATACAACAGAGCAGATGCTACACTGTTTTGATATTTCCTCTGGCAATGGGATTAATCCAAAACTCTTCACTTTTGCCTCAGGTAGACTCTTTGATAAGGGCAAAAGGCAGCCACATTCTTCACAAAAGTATCACAAGAATGATCTCTAGACAACATACTAAAATTCTTCTCCTCTGAAACCTCTTGATGCAGCCCCTACAATTCTAGTAACTCTTAGGACCACTGTCTTCAATGATCCTACTAGTATGGCCCATTAAGCAGCACTTAAAGCATTTCACTGTTTTCCTAACCCAAATTCATAAAGTCCATACTATTTCAAACAAAAATGTGGTCAGGTCTATCACAGCAATACCCAAGTATCAACTTTTGTCTTAGTTAGGGTTTCTGTTGTTGTGAGGAGACACTATGGCTACAGCAACTCTTATAAAAATAAAAAATGTAATAGAAGTGACTTACATTTTCAGACGTTTATTCCATTATCATCATGATGCAACATGGTAGTGTGCAAGAAGACATGGTGCTGGAAATAGTAGCTGAGTGTCCTACATTTTAGATTGTAGGCAACAGGAAGTAGTCTGAGACACTGGGTGTGGCTTGAGCATACATGAGACCTTAAAGCTCAACTCCACAGTGATATATTTCCTCCAATAAGACCATACTCCAACAAAACCACATTTACTAATGGTGCCACAAAAAGAATAAGTATCAGTGGAGTTCTCTGGCATAAATGAGACATCTATATCAATCCCTCCCACCAAGGCTTAGGTACTGTCACAGTAGATGGTGTGGAAAGATTCTAAAAACAAGAGGTTGGAGAAGACTAGATTAAAACATTGTCTTCTGGCCATGAGAAGACCACCATAAACTCATGACCTTATGGTTGACTGTACAAGACCTGTACAAAATCAAGCCATAAATATTCAACCATGGAGAGGGTGAAGTCTCACAACTTCACATTTCTAACTGAGGAGCTATAGAGAATTGGTGGCTTTTGGGAAAGGGAGAGTCAGTTTTTTTTTAAAGGCTTGGACCTTGGAGGTTGAATATGCTCTATTGGAGGGCCCCATACCCATGCCTGTTTGAGCAGCACAAATGAACTCAATGGGTTATTACACATAAGAGATCCCCCAAATTCTACTATGTATCATTTAAAATTGATCAACATTTTCAGTGATGTGGGAAGGTACTGAATCAGTTTACAGAAATCAATAGCTTTTTTTTCTAAGCACCAACAACAGAGAAAGTGATCACAGAGACATATCCATTAACAATACCTTCAAAGAAAGCAAGATAACTAGCATTAAACCTGACAAAGAAGGTGAAAGACCTCTATAATGAAAACTTTAAGTCTCTGGAAGAAGTGATAAAAACACTTAAAAATGGGAAGACATCTCATCCTCATAGATTGGAAGAATTAATATTGTAAAAATGTCCATTTACAGATTCAATGTGATCTCAGTCAAATCTTCTCATTCTTCACAAAAATATATAAAAAAATCTTGAAATATAAATGGAACAACAAAAGATCTCAGATAGCCAAAACAATCCTTAACAAAAATAACAGTGCTTGAGGGATTGCCATTCCAGACCAAAAGCTATATTACAGAGCCATAGTAATAAAAACAATATGGTACCAGTATAAAAACAGATATGTAGACCAATATAGCAAATTTAATGCCAAAATATGAGTATGCATAATTATGATGATCTAATATTTAACAAATATGCCAAAAACACAATCTGTAGAAGAGGCAGCATCTTCAACAACAGGGTTTCTGTGTCACTTCACAGAAAAGGTGAATCTCAGATGTACCCAGAGTCTTCAAGATGCAGATCTTGGTAAAGCCATGTCATGTGCACTAGATAGTACTTCCATGGTTCCTGATCTTGGGAAGATGCAGTGTAGAGCCATGAGGAGAGGGCAGATGACTGAGACAAGCTTACAGTGGAAAGACCACCACCATGTTCCAGCTAATACTACCTTGCTCCTGTTCACAAGCTCACTTGAAGAATCCAAGAACCCCCTCTCTATTGCAGGTCTCATTTCTGCTCTAGAATTAGTACTCATTCAAGATTGTGAAAGACATACAGAATTAAGCTCACATTGAACTGAACTGACAGGATTTCTGAGTTAGAATCTGGTGTTTGTTTGTTTGTTTTTTCCTGGTAGCTTTTTGCAGACAATGATGTTGAAAGCTGTTTGCACTTAGGGATGATTAGTGAGTGTTCAGCAGTGTACTAAGTGATTTACTTCTCCTTTCTTATCTTCATTACTTTTGTCCACAGTTTATCACTCTGCATGCTACAACATTGCTCAGAAATCAGTTTATACCTCTCGAATGCCAGCCTACAGTTTTTCTCTGCAAATTACAGCTGAAAGGTCCCTTGGGTTAACTAGAGCATACAAAAAGCAGAGACACTCTACAAGGGCTTGTTTCTGTTGACGTTAAAATAGTGGGTCACACTATATCTAGAAAGTTCATGTGGAAATGGCAGTCTGATATATTTCTTCAGAGAGCAAAACAATTACAGATAAGCATTTTCCCCCACGAGACCAGTAAAGTGCTTTCCTTCTGTCACCTTTCAATATTTTATAGTGTGGTGAGTAACTACACCTTTTCTATCCAATTAGGGGAGCCATCAACAAGCCAAAGAGTAAATAGCTACCCAGTCAAGTAAAAAATATATGTGAGTGTACAACCACATACCAGTTTTTCAAAACTGACTGCATGTGCAAGTAGCAAGAAATACCCTTTCAACAAGGGAAGGGAATCATAGTGATATAATTACTTCCTCTGCATCTTGTGTTTATTTACTGGAAATCATTTTGACATTATTTGAGAAGAGGAACATTCTTAGGTTAAAATCCTTAAAGGAGGTGAAGCTAATAGAACAAAGTTCCTGAAGCCACAGAACTGTGAAACCTGATTTGACTGTTTTCCTGCTTTGAGCTGGTGGGTTCTTATGACAGAAAATATATAACACAAATATAAACATAAATAATGTGAAATCTCAGAATACAAATGTGTGAGGTTTGGGTTTTTAGAGGCACATGTGGGTGGCAGGCAGCAGCTCATTATCATGGGGAAATTATCAACCAAGACTTCTCTCAGGATCTAGAAGCTTGGTCCTGTACAAATTCAGGAAGGAAGTCAAGATGGGCTGACTGTGTTTGTCAAGATGTTGCTATTCTCCACTCCTTTGCTCATCTTAAATATTTCCTTCTGCAATTACATTCACTTCAATCCACCAATGCCATGGGCAACTTCAGAGTCTCTCAGAGGTTCATTGTGCATAACTTATAGATTTTCTTTGTTCAAAATAATCATGATGAAGTTAATAATCACATTAAGCAACTTAAATTTAGATTATTTATATAAACTTTCTCTCCTTTCTCTCTCTCTCTTTCTCTTTCTCTCTCTCTCTCTCTCTCTCTCTCTCTCTCTCTCGTGTGTGTGTGTGTGTGTGTGTGTGTGTGTGTGTGATCTACTTGATGTGGATAACGGGAACAGAACTCAGTGTTCTGGAAGAGCAACAAGTGCTTTTAATGGCTGAGCCTTCTCTCTAGCCCTACAGAACATTTTGAATATTTTGTTACTGATGAATAAATCCCTACTGCTTAGACCAGTATCTGGTATAGTGGAGATATGCAATTAATATTTAGCAAATTAATGAAAAATATAATTATTAAATTAAATATTTATGTATCTATAGACTATCTGATTTGGTTCAAAAATGCTGTTGGTTATATACATGAAATAGAAACTTTGATATATTGCTGTTGGCAGTTTGAAAAAAATAACTTTTGCATCAAGGTCCTTGGAGCATTCTTGCTCTCTATTTTCCATTAGCTTGGTTATCAGTGTCTTTATTACCAAGGTAAACGATAAAATAACCTTATCTTTAATGCTGCCTCAGTCTGACTCACCATTATCCAGTCTTCTTCCAGATTATGAGTACCTGACCCCCTCTTCTTAGAGCATTTAATTCAGAATACTAGAAACTGAAAATTTCTTCTCTGCCCCTTGCGATGAAAATTTTGTTCCAGGCTCTTTGCTGGTTTACAATGCAACAATAGCTTTGTTGGAGGCCTGGGTGCTATCTCTTCAAAATATTAGCACCCAAAAGGACACAGCCTATCTCTCTGTTTGTGAGAGGAAGGAAGGCTAACCTCTGAGCTCCAGCCAGCAGTGTCCTAACCCCATGGTCCAGACCCTCCAAAGTCCTGCAGCTTTTCCCCACTACTTCACTCCAATGCTTGAAACACATCTGTCTTTGTTTCATGGTGCAGAGTTCAGTCTCCTACTGCAAGAGCCTTGGCTCTCACTTCAATTGTACAGAGTTCTTCCTGTCTGTTTAACTTTGCCCAATGTCCTTTTTCTTTGATATAATGTTGAAATGAATTGTGGATTTTGATTAAGCTGTTCAGATTTCATTCTCTTGTTTGAGATAAAAAAGACTATTAGCTCAAACAAAAAGAGAAAAAGAATTTCAACCCAAACTGATTTAGCCTCACAGAAAATGGAACTGAAACAAAACTTGGAATGCAAGGAACTCTGAAAACTAACAGAAGAAGGAAGCAATGTAGATACTCTCTTTATTGCACAGACCTTTAAAATCCAATGTTTCCATTCTTTTATTACTATGGCTCTTGTAAACAAATACTTTCGAGTTTTCATTCTGCAGAGCTGTTTTCCAGCTCTGGGGATTGTTGACTCAATTCTGTGCACATGTCAGTTGAGGTTTACTGGTGGCAACTGACGCTCTTACTCCACAAGTTCACTACATCTTTCTGCCTTCTCATTATTGCCCGAAATCCCAGGTTTCTTTAGTTCAATTTGTGAAAGAAAAGACACATTCTAATTGTTATGAGGTTGTATGTCATGCTTTCTTGGCCAATACATAGACTGATTTCCCTTAAATTAAGGTCCTACACCTCCCTCAAATTAAGTTACATATTAAGAGAGTCATGAAAATGAAGGCTGGCACAGCCGGAGAGTAAAGAGACACTGCAAGGGAGTCAGAGTGTACCCTGGTTTTCCAGAAATATGTATCTTTCATTCTGTTTCTACAATAACAAATATATTTCTTAGTATGACCCACCTATCAGTTCTATATGTAAACACTCACTCAGGTGATAACACAAAATCATGCAAGCCTTCATCTAAAGAAAATGTCTCCATACTACATAAAAGATTCTTGCCAACAGACCTCCGGAGGCAGGCTCAACTTTGCTCTAGTATAGAGACTATACTCTTTCCAAAGAATAATTTCTCTTATTACTGAAATCAGTGGAGTAAATATTTAATATAACCACCACTATACTTAAATGTGTAATGGAGAAAATGGAAATGGGACCTCTAGATTTCTGATTATAGGTGCTTAGGTTGTGGATGAGGAATGCAGTAAAATATTCTGTTAAGACGCTCCAGCAGGACTTCACATTAAAACAAAGAATTGCCATTTTCCTTTTAAGGTCATGAAAAGCCACTGAGATATTTGAAATAGAAGATAATGTGATTTGTATTTTGAATGTTTTTTTTTTAATTATCTACAGCCAATCTTTATAAAAGAAAAGATTAATAGAAAGTGTGAATAAAAGCAGATGTTAGTAAGAGGTTACTTCTAGTGACCAGATCACAAATGGCAGCATTTTACACTGTGGCCATCATAGTAGCATATAATGGAAAATTTCCAGACACGAATCCTGAATAACTGCAAATGTGCACAGCAATATTTACTAATGGTGCAAAGGGAGGAATGAAGAGGAAGCATAGACTGCTCTCAGACTTGGCTGAAAAGAGGAGAGAGATGGACCCGTGCTGCTCTTCACAGCACACAACCGAGGCTTCATGACAAGCTGGGAGAGCAACGTGGCTTAGGGGTCAGCATCAGATATTTAAATCTACAGAATTCAAGGAATGACTTAACCAACACAAGTGAAGTTGACAACAGCTTCAAAATTTGAGACTAATGACATTGGAAATATGACTTTGAAGTATCCATTTCACTGATATTTATATGTTAATTTCTTACCACTTATAAATCTAGAAAAGTAAAGTTATAGAAATAAATATGCAAATGAGAAAATGGTTCTAATACAGATGATTTCATTAATATTTAAAATTAATTGTTTATAATAATTTTTTATTTGCAAATATATTAGAATTTTAGGAGAATGGGCAGCAGTCACATTAATTTTATAATGCTTGGAAAAAATCTCAATATTATAATTATAAAATTGACAGTGAGCATTGGGCACTTTTAGATTTTAGCTTCACAGGATCTACAGGAAATTCCAAAATATTTAGTTAACAGCACTACACTTTTCAATACAAAGGGGAAAAAATTAGTTTTGTTCACTAAATACTCAGCATAATAAACTGAAATTAGAAATTATGTGAATCGTAAGGTGGCTGGGATAACAAAAGCAGAGAATAGACTATGATCAAGTAGATTTCTAACATGTTGAACACATAACCATGCCATTTTTTTTAAGTTTATGAATTGAAGCATGGATATGAAAGTCTGATACCCAGTGAACTAGAATAGTATGGATAAAAAGGGAAAAGGAATAACCTTGAGAAGCCAGAAATCTTCCATCATGTATATACCATTCTGTTCAATATTTCTGAAGGTATAATGCCCTTTTGATTCATCATTTTAGAGATTAAGAAGAGTTAGTACTCTCCATGGCCGCTGCTCTGCATGTGCAGATTCAAACAATGGTGGATCAAAATACATACATACACAGCAAAGTAATGGGCTTAGTTAAGACACATTCATGCATAAACATCATTCTATTTGGTTTTTATTCCCTTCAATTCACCCATTGATTTCCTCCAGCCCACCTGCACCCTTCCTGTTGGCTCCTTTCCCACAAAGGTTATCCCTTCTGTTTCCCTGCACCTGTATTTCATTTACTATTTCATTTTTATCCTTAATTAAAGTGTCTTCCTTCTCCATTGCATAGTTTCTACCTTCATGAGCCTTTCTCAGATTGAAATATAAAGTATAAATAGGAGGTAAAATATATTGTCCTTGTCTGTCTGAGCTTGGCTTATTTCATTTAACATCATCATCTCCAGTTCTATTTTCCTGCAAATGTCCTAATTTCATTTCATTTGACAACTAAATACAATTCTATTCTTTCTCTGTGCCACATTAACTTTATATAATTGTCCATTGTTGGCTAGGCCGATTCTATTTCTTAGCTATTAAGACTGTTGGGATAGAGTCCTTTGGACATACATACTAACTTTGTTGATAGATGAACCACATTACTCTCCCATTAGCAGAATACAAAGGTTCCTTTTTCTCCATATTTTCTGCTGTGATGAAATGAATCTCAAGTCTGCATTTTCAAGGTGGCTAAGGTGGTTGAACTATTTCTCAGTATTTATTAGAAATTTGGAGTTCTTTGAGAACTGCCTATTCATTTCATTAGTCTATTAATTGATAAGATTATTTGGGGGTTGATATTTAATTTTTGCAAGTCATTATATATTTTAGATATCAATGCTGTCTCTGATGTATAGTTGGTTAAGATTTTCTTCCATTCTTTAGTTTATCTCATTACTATGATGACTGTTTTCCTTGCCATGAAGAAACTTTTATTTCCTAGATCCCATTTGTTAATTCTTATGATTAGTTTTTGTGCTACTAAAATATTTTTATAAAAATCCTTGCTTATGTGTATATCTTTTTAGTATCATTTTACAATTGCTTACATATTTTGATCATGTTCTTTCCCCACCCCCAACTCCTCAACGCCCCACCCATCCAACTTCATGATCTCTTTCTTAAAATAAAATAAAACAGCAACAAAAGCTCACACACACACACACACACACACAATCCAATTTGTGTTGGCCAACTACTGTTGCTAGAGTTTTCCTGCCTGGCCCACAGTCAGGACAAATCTCTCTCACCTGCCAGTCCCACAGCTGCTCAGACCCAACCAAGTAAACTCAGAGACTTATATTGCTTACAAACTGTATGGCTGTGGCAGGCTTCTTGCTAACTGTCCTTATATCTTAAATTAATCCATTTCTATAAATCTATACCTTGTCATGTGGCTCGTGGCTTACCGGCATCTTCACATGCTGCTTGTCCTGGCGGTGGCTGGCAGTGTCTCCTTCCACCTTCCTGCTCTTTTCTCCTCTCTGTTAGTCCCGCCTATACTTCCTGCCTAGCCACTGGCCAATCAGTGTTTTATTTATTGACCAATCAGAGCAACACATTTGCCATACAGAACATCCCACAGCAAACTACTATTGCTCATGGCTTGCCTTGGAGTGTGGTTGATACACTCAGTGAGACTCCATTAAACTGATTTTTCTTCTCCCAAGAGCTATCAGTTGTAAGTAGCTCTTGGCTAGGACTTTGTCCTCACTTCTCCTTTCCCATACTGGTGTTTTGTCTGCCTTGAGGTCTTGCAGCTCATACCCATGCTGTCACGGGCTCTGTGAGTTCATACAAGCATCATCCCTGCTGTGCCTGGAAAATGCTGCTTCCATGAAATAATCCACCACCTCCAGCTGTTTCAATCTTTATTATTCCTCTTCCATGTAGATCTCTGGCCTTGGAGAAGTGGTTGTGGTAAAGACATCCTACTTAGGGCTCAGTGCTCCAATGTCTTATTCTCAGCACATCATCCAGTAGTGAGTCTCTAGGTTAATTACCATCTACTGAAAATAATGTCTCTGATGAAGGTTGAATGATACACGGATCTAGGGGTATAGCAAAATTGTAGCAGGAATTGTTTTCTTATTATGTTAATTTAGTAGAATAATAGTAGTATGTTTCCCCCTAGAGCTCATGACCTATCTATTCTCAGGTTCTTGGCCTCGTTATCAATGTCAGTTATGGGTTCCTTCTCACAAAGTACACCCAAGTCCAATAAAACGTGTCTGACTTCTCCTATAACACTCATGTTACTAATGCTCCTGTGGGTATATCATGCAAGCAGGTCAGTATTTAGCAATAGGTTCTTACTGTCAGGTTGTGAAGGGTAATAAATCATATTGACAATAGCCTATAATATTCTGGGGGATTTATGGGACTCCTTTGGCTAATGACTCAAAAAATATGTAATGGATTTCCTGTACTGAGGGTTTTATTTGAAAAAAAAAATGTTATCTGTTTGGGGTATTGTTTTTCCTATTATGGTAACTACATTTAAAATCCTTATAAATATGTACGTATTTTAGGAAGCCTCCACAGTACTAGGATTCCATATGCTATGTCTATATCTTGATGCCTTACCTCTGCTTTTCCTTATCAGTTTCAAAGTTTTGGATCTTATACTTCAGTATTTGATCCATTTGAATTGACTTTTGGACCATGTAAGAGAGAAGACGTAGTTTCTTTCATCCACATCTGGACATCTAGTTTTCTTTGCACTATTTGCTGATCAGGTATTTTCTGTGATGTTTATTTTTGACATAGGTGGGTTTGAATAAGAATGACCCACCATAGGCTTATGTATTTGAATGCTTAGGGGATGGAACTGGAACTGTTTGTGAAAGACTAGGAGGTGTGGCCTTGTTGGAGTAGGTGTTGTCTTGTTAAAGGAGATGTATCTCTGAGGATAGGCTTTGAGGTTTCAAAAGCCCATGCTAGGCCCAGTGTCTCTCTTTCTGCCAGCTACCTGATAATCAGGATATAAATCTCTCACGTGTTTCCTCTAGCACCATGTTGGGCTGCTACCCACCTTGATAATTATGTATTTACCCTCTGAAACTGTAAACAAGCCCCCAATTAAATGAGTTTCTTTATAAAATTTGCCTTGGTCATGGTGTCTCTTCACAGCAATCAAACAGGAACTAACACAGCATTCCCCCCTGAAGAAATTAGGTGGCTAGAGTTGTATGGTTTATTTATGTTATCCATTTTATTCTGTTGGTCTCTGCGTGGTTTGTGCCGGTGCCACACTCTTCTGCCTACTATGGACCTGTATTAGAGTTCAAGGTCAGGTACCGTGATGCCTTTAGCATTGTACTTTCTGCTTAGAATTGTTTCGCTATTCTGGGTCTTTATGCATTCACATAAATTTCACATTTCTTTTCTTCACGCTTGTGAAGAATGTAACTGTAATCTTCACAGGCACTTTGTAGTATCTGGTGAAATGTTGAAGTACCTATTCTGGGGTTTCAAAACGAGCTGAATGTATTGGTCCATGGCTTTTCTGCTGTTATGTTGGTGCTGAGCTTGTAATAGATAGGTACCCAGTATCTGCCAGAGCCATCTTCACATTAGTGCCTTCCCTCTTTCGCATATACTGGGCCACACCTGGCCCAACTTAACTTTGAAGTCCAGTGATCTAGGTGAGTTTTCTCACCCTGCTCTCAACACGCCACAGTCTTTACCATGACTATGCTCACTACCCTAGGGAGCTAACGCTGTAACTTCAGATGGTTCCCAAATACATTGAGAGTGTGGGAAACAATGACGTTAGAGAGATGTGTATGAATAGTCACCTCTCTTCCTACTTTCAAGTTCTTCTGAGTTTTAATCTCTATGATAGAGCGATGGCATTATGGATATCAAGGAGACTACTGGAGATTCGAAGTGTCCGGGTTCTATAGCAGTGAATATCAAATGGATGGTTACAGAGGATGATTGACCCATTTATCTAGAGCTCTGGGCTATCAAAGTATTTGGTGAGATGTGTTTCCTGACAACTCAAAGCAGAGGAAGTCTCCTATGGACTTTACTGTGTAGACTGAGCTCCTGCAACCTCCACTTTGGCTTATCAATGCCTGGCTCCTCTGTTCACACCAGCTGACTCCAAAATCTGTGTCTTGCCTTCAGGGTCTGGAAAATTATAATTAGGCTCCATATCTTGTGGATTGTCCATTTTCTCATACAATCAGTATAGTTTCATTAAAAAAAAGTTCCTTTTAGTACAGTATCCAACAAGTACCTTAGTCATGTAGAGTGGCAAAGAGGGATCCTCTTCATGTTGACTCACATTACTGGAGAGATTTCGTTTTTTTTTTGTCCCAATTTTCTAAACATTTCGGTACTAAAACCTATTTATATAGCATTTACATGGTATTAAGCATTATAAAAAATATAGATATAATTCAAGGAATATAGCATGTAATATATAGGTAATATGAAAATACTATGACCATTTTTCTTGAAGGACTTGAGCATTCGTAGATCTTGCTATTTGCAATGTATTCTAAAGCAAATATTCTGGAAATACAAAGGAATGATTATATAGTGAACATTCTCATAAAACAAAGATTTTCAAATGCTTCAAGTCTAATCAATCCTCCCCTTGTATGTTATTGTCTTCCATTGTTTCATCTTTCCTTCTGAATTTAATTAAAGGTTGCTCTCATATCATTATTTTATTGCTTAAACAGACATTATTATTTTATTACTATCATTGGTCATTAATTTTTATTAGACTGTTTTACCAAGATTGTTTGCCTAGGGTTTTGTATTGTACCTCAAACTGTGGGTTTGGAGTCATTTCATATTTTCCTATACTTTAGAAATTCCCTTGGAAAACATGTACTAAGCACTACGTATTTGAAAATGTTTTCATTTGGCTCTCATTCAAGAAAAATATTTATGATGACTACAAATTCTAAAACTGACATTAATGTTTTTCAAGATGTGAAAGATTTTAAATGTACTGCATTTTGTTTTCAATCTTTTGTTAAGAAATCTGCTTTCAATCTATTTGTCATTCCCTTGTAATTATGTCTATTTTCTTTCTGGCTGCTTTTATGATTTCTATTCTGTCTTTGTTGCTCTATAAATTGATGACACAGCACCTGAGTACAAAGTTCTTTTGATGTCTTTATAGCCTGTGTTGTAGGGCTGGAAAGATGCTCAGCACTTAAAAGCACTTGGTGATATTGAAGAAGACTAGGATTTGTTTCCCTAAGCCCACATGACAGCTCATGAATATGTGTAACTCAAGTTCCAGGGAATTTGACACCTTCTTCTGGCCTCTGCAGGCACTGGGAATGCATGTGGTACACAGACAAGCAGATTCTCACAATATACATTAAATAAGTAAATAGAGCTCTAAAGTACAGCTGTTCTCAACCTATGAGTGGCAACCCCTTTGAGGGTTGCATATCATATATCCTGCATAACAGATATTTATATTATGATTCATAACAGTAGCAAACTTACAGCAATGAAGCAGCAAAAAAATAACTTTATGATTGGGGGTCACCACACATGAGGAACTGTATTAAGGGGTTGCAGCATTAGGAAGATTGAGAATCATTGCTTTAGTATATGTTATATATTTATGTCTTATTATTTAAAAAAAAATTGTTACCCAATATTTTTTAAATGTTACCATTTCTAAAAATTTTGTGCTCTGGTTCTGCAGCCAACCAATTATTAGCACTTAGCATCCATATTTCATTTTTATTTTTCTTGCCAGTCTAGACAAGAATCCCCTTGAACAACAGGAAGTAAGGAACTAATGCAATTCAAACCCTTCAAAAGTATGTCCCAGATAATATCCCAATTTTCTCATTTCCCAAAGGACAGCTGGCACTAAGGTCACTTTTGCATCCATTTTCTCCAAACTATTTTGTCTCCTTGTATTTCCACATCACATTCTGGTGGAATACTGAAATTCTGTCATCCACTTCACTATTCTCCTTAACTTTTATAAACCAAACTTAAGTATTCTATCTCTACAATTGTGTTTTTAGCAGGTAAAAATTGTATTGGGATATTTTAAACATCTTCCAAGTTGTTATTAATTATTACCTGTACTTATATAATCATCATTATGTTATTTTTTATGAATGACTAATTTTTTATTTTTATTTTTTATTAATTATTTTATATCCCAACCACAGTCTCTTCCCCTTCTTTTCCTCCCACTCCTTCCCTTCACCTCCCCTTCACCCTTCCTCAATCCCTCCCTACTCCGTACAAGATGAAAAGAGAGAATCAAGTCCCCAATGTTATCAATCATTATGTTCTTAACCCTTTAAATGTTTTTGTCAATTTATCTCTATCTGTAATATGTTCTTCCAATGTCTGAAGATGTTGGGGAACTACTTTCCTGCACCACAAACATATTGGATTGTTCCTTTATGTACTAATGACTTTATATTTAAAGTAAAGTTGTATTCTTAAATTCAGTGTAAAAAATTGACTGGGGTCTACATTAAGAATGCTCTTTCTTCCAAGGGAATTTACTTTTGCCTTTTCTGAATTCCAGAGAATTTTGTCAACCTAGAAGTTTCCAAGCTTAATGTACCATCTCATGTTAAGCTTTCCTACATTCCTGGACTCCCATGGATTTATTTTTCTATCATATGGTTAAAGTATTCACTTTCCTTCAGGATATATGGCTTTATTTTATTTTATGATTTGGTTTTATCTCTTATAAATCCCTTTAAGACATAACTTATTTTAGCAATTTTTGAAGTGTAGTAAAACTGATGCCTGTCATAAATTTATCTAGCATATAATATTTATTTCTCCCAAGATTCCTTTGGCAGTCAAGAAAACCAATTCTGTGACATTAAGTTTGACTAAAATTTTAGCTTAAGATGATGTTTTAAGTAGTCATAAGTAATAATAAATTATTTTAATTAATGATATGAATGGAACTATTGCATATTTACTGGCAAATACTGGGGAAAATTCATCATATTGAGTTTGATAGAATTAAATGTATTCATACAGATGTGTTTATTAGACAATCTGAAAGCTTGAACTTCTCACAATGAACATTGGCAAAAATATGTGTGCTGGATTAGTCAGCACAAACCTCAAAGCCACGAGATGTCTATTCAGAAAACTAAGCTTTTAGAAGACCATGGCATATTATGAAGAAAGGAGAAAATATGGAGTTATGACTTAATTACTAGCTACATTTGCAAAAACAAAACCTCACACAACAGAGATGAGTGCCTGTTCCTATGGCATATGGATGGTCAAGGCACAAAGGACAAATAACTATTAACTCGAATGAAAAATGAAGACCTCCACAATAACAGACAGAATCTGTTCAGCTTGTGAATGGTTAATGTGTATAGAGTTCTGAACACAGCATCAGATCCAAGAACAGAAGATACATGTGGTTGGTTTTGCTGACTAGTCTCAGTGCTTTGAACTCAGTGCATGCTACTAGTAGGAAATTTTTTAAAAAGTTGAATGAATTAATATATGAATGTATTAACATCTTAGAAACAAGAAGCACAACAAAAATAGTGAACGAGAATAGTGAAGATAGCTCCCCAGAGCCCCCATTTCAGTCTAGGTACAGAACCATCTTTATTTCTCTGCTTGATTTCTTCAAAACAACTGATAGATTAGAAAGAAAACTATCTGCCTCATCTCACTGCAACTTGATATACCATGGCTGGCGGATAGGCATGGGAGGGCAGCCAGTATCTGAAGAGAAAAGGAAGAGGTGGAGTGAATGTGTGGGGGGAGGGGAGGAAGTGGGAGGAGAGCATGGAGGAGAAACTTTAGTTGGGATGTAAAATCAAAAAAATAAACAAACAACCAAAAAGAAGTATCACAAACTGATAACTGTGTAATTGTAAATGTGAAAGAACAGTAAAATGCCCACTTTATGAATAAATGCCCTACTATTCATGACTTAATATCAATTTAATATTATTCCTAAACTTTTTCATGAAGAAGTAGTACATTTCACTTAATCTAACAATAATTTAAGCATGATGAACATTAAAGCAATTTTGCCTTCATGAGATTCCATTCCCCATGCTTGAATTAAAGCTCGGGCTAAGCTGTCACTAGTCCTACCCTTCAAGGTTATCTTTATCCTCACAGACAATCACCAGTCTCAACAAAATCCTCAGTCCCTAGGATCTGCCCACACTAAAGTTCCTGTTGCCAAAACAGGTTCACAGAAAGACCATCCAATCTCACAAAACTGCGCATCCTCCCTCCTTATTGCTTTTTGTATTTTTTCCTAACGGCCTTTCCAAATTCAACACTTCTCCACGTGACTGTCATTCATAAGATGACCAGATGCCCTTAGTTTAACATTTGGTAGCTTTTTTCTTTCCTCTTTTGTTGAGGAATTGAACTTCACCTTTTATTTGACCAATAAGCTGGGAGTCTGAGTTAACAGGAAGGAGGAACAAGAGAAGGCAATGGAATATGTGTGTCATGAAATCAGAAAGGAGAGCAGGGGAAGAGGTAGACCAGTAAGAGGGAAAGAATGTCTGCTGGAGAAAAGTGGGAGGTTGACAATGGATGGATAAAAACCTGTTTGTGTTTGTGTGCACACGCACATGTGGTGTGTGTCCATGAAAATATCACAATGAAACATTTCATGTTAACCAAATATTTTAAAAAATAAAATTGATAATAAAAACAAACGGCAAATAGCACATTTAAGAGACAAGCTAGTGATATAACAAAAGAATATGAATATTCCAGCCTATTTTATACAAGGAATTATCTTCATAGCTAAGAACTCTTTTTAAGGTCATCACCACTGGATGAATCTACCCAATTTTAAAAAAATTGCCTTATAAATTCAGTTTATGCACCTGACATATTAAAAACACATGAAAGGTTTAATGTGGGCCTTGATTATAGTAAAATTTTGAAAGAGAGTGTTTCCCTTTGTTGGAATATAAAATGTAGTTGGACATAAGGTCAGATTAAAAATTTTATGAGTATTCATAGGACCTTTACTAATTGATCTTGTCCTACATTTTATACATTATGCTAATGATACATCTGCTGCCCTTCATTTACCTAATATTATTATGAATCCCTTACTTTTCAGCCTTTGGAGTTATTATTTGAAAATAGCATGCAGAGACCAATAAAATATAAACCACTGAAATGTGCCATACTCATGAGGACTTTTGAAGTTTCTGGAGCTAAAGAATATTAAAAATGGAAAGCCATCTGTCCTGAGTGGTACAGACAGTAACCAGACCATTAGTGAGAGAACTGGCCATAATGCCATAGATTTTGTGATATTTATAAAACAGATCTGCCCAACTGTTGGACAAAATTTTGTTATATGATTCCTAGAGTGATAAGTGTGGGCACAGGTATTTATACAGTCAGTGCTTTTTCACAGAAAATAGAAAGCAAAACAAAAAGTTACTCATACATCCATCAAATTCAACACCAGGAGCTAGGTGTAGTGGCACAAACACATAGCCTCCATTTGGGAGGTGGAGAAAGAAGAGTTTGAAACTAGTGTCTGTTTTATCAGTGGAGATGCATGAAGAGTATTGGTAGAAGTCACAGTAGAACTTTGTAATGAGATAATCACTTTTCATAGTTAAACGAAAGTGGTTTGTTTAAAAAACCCAGAATATTCCCACTCAGCCTACTAATGATGAAAAGTTCAATAACAAACACGATATATGGTCTACAAAAACCTACAGATATGTAAAGGTAATATCAAATAAAAATGATAATGGGATATGTTGATTATTGTTTGGAAACAAAGATTTAGAAAACATGTTCCTTTTTACTATTAAAATAATATAGACATTTGTTAAGGAAAGGAAAACTTTTAGAAGATCCAAAACACTACAATGAATTATGTTTTAGATTGCTTGTTTTTTCATTTTGTTTTTTGATATAGAGTCTACTCTGCAGTCTGGATGGCCTAGAACTCTATATAGAGACAAAGCTAGACCAGAATTCATAAAGGTTCACATGCCACTGCCTTTTGAGTGCTATTATTAAAGGCACAAAACACCAAGCCTGGCCCCATGTTTAAAGTTCCTGTAATTTTATATTATTGAATGGCAGGAAGAAAAGAGAATGAGTCACATCCATCGAGTGACTGCAGTGATGACCACATGCCCTGCCACAAATCACAATGAGCCCAGAATTAACTGGCATTTCATCCTGCATTTCCTTATTAAAGTTTCTGATTCTACAAGCTAGCTATCATATCTTCATTGAAATGGCTAGACACTTGATTGTGATACTTCTAGCATGAATTTTGATGTCTTACTATAATTTTTCAAGTTGAATATAAAAATTTACGGTGAAATGCCTTTATTAGTAGTAAAAATTAATATCTTACTGGAGAATCTCATGCTGTATCATGGTTCAAATAAATACTAAGAAAATTCTTCCTGTTTAGTGTATACAGATTACCTAAGTCACACTGTCTCTTATACTTAAGGATATATAATTATTCCAAACTTACAATTTTATAGTTATTTTCCAGGAATAAAAGAAGAAAAATATAATGACGTTAACCTTTGTGTAAATATGCAAGGGAACTTTTTTTTTGTTTCCTTGTGTGTATATGCTCATGTATGTTTTTACGTATGCAAATGCACCTATATGGAGTATATGTGCACTGCATACTCGTGTATGAAGGCCAGAGTTCAATGTACAAAGCAATTTATCTTGTTTTTCGAACCAGGGTTTCTTCCTGGGACTTAGGTCCACTGACTGCCCACAGAACTCCAGGGGTTCTATTCTTTTTGTGTCTCCATCTCTAGAATTACATGAATACACTATCATGCCTTGTACTTTTTACACGGGTGCTCGGAATTGAGCTCAGACCTTCTTGTTTTAGTAACAAGAACTGAGCTATTGCCAGCCAGAAGAGGAAATCAGATCCTCTAGAGCTGGAATTGCAGGCAGTTATGGGCTATATGTTGTGAGAAGGCCTGGGCTGACCAACTCGGCAGCCATCCAAGCCCAGATCCAGTGTTTTGAGTAGGTCTACCCCAACATCTACTTCATCTGTGAGCTGCTAGAGTGAGCAGAGGAGCAGATCCTGCAAAACCAGAAGTCATTACTGAATAGAGCCAGTACTAGGCCCACTGGCCAGCCCCTAGCAGGAAGCTACTGCAGCTGCAACCCACAGTCATTACCCTGAAGAGAGACTGAGAACACAGGGCAGGCTACAAGCACAAAGGTCAAGCCCAGCAAGTGTTGGGGCAGCAGACTTTGAGGACATGGAGGTGTGCGGCAGCCAACAGCTCGTATGGAATCCACCCCTAGATGCCCTTCCTAACCACAAGATCACCCTGACTCTGGGCAACAGCAGGATATCAGAGATCAGTCTTGGCAATGGTCCAGTATTTATGGTGCATCAGAAACCAGAAATCTTGAACCAGACCAATGACTCTTTGCAATGAATATTTGCATGTAAAGCAGTTATAACATGCTGTTATCCATGGGGTTCTACTTGAATGCTGGAACAGTGAGCCTACCACAAGCCACGCAGTCAGGAGAAATTTCCTATAAGTAGTATCACATGCTTGTCAAGCATTAGCCATGGTTTACCAGGACAATATGGTGGGAATTCTATTCCAAGATGAAAAAGCACATGTATATGCAGTAAATATGCCTGCACCACAGGGGTGTTAGCAAAGGATTCTTTAATGGATTTGCCTTGTTTCCTTTTGAATGATGATAAGGTGACACTAAAAATCCATCAGGAGAACGGTATAGTCAAAACTGCTCATTCAAACACCATTCAGGGATAATGTTTAGGTCATCCTCCCACAGATACACCTTGTGGCTCAGAGTTCTCTAGCTGTTCTATGTACCTAAATTATACTGAACTCTAATTTTAACCTACTTCAATAAAAAGCTTTGATTCCAAAGTTGAATGAATAATAAGAAAAACAATCTCCCTCTGATTTCTTAAAGTGGGAAGAGCAAGAAAGACATCACTTGGGGCCTTTCCCTAGTCTCTGTGTTGAATAATCTATTTGCTGATAATAACACAAAAGATAATGGGAATTAGAAGAAAAAGTTCCTAGGTGTTTTTGTTGTATTTTTAATAAGAAAAATATGAAAATTATCAGGGATTAAATTCTTTTATCTTCAAATACTCAAAAACATAAACAAAGTTCAAGGGGCTGGAGAGATTGTCTAGACTTGAGTTTGGTTCAGATCATATAGCTCTTGATGACCTGGAATTCCAGATATAGGGATCTGACTTCCTCTTCTAGCCTATTCTGGCACACATATGCATGTACACACACACACACACACACACACACATACACATACACATAAGAAAAATAAAAGAGGACAAGTCCACTCTCATATAACCATAATCATGGTAGAACGTCTAAAAAACTCAGCACACTTATTTAGAGAAGATACACATATCAGCCACCCTAAACAACTTCCCCCCCTTGTTGCTTAGTAGGCTCCAGCTAGAGCAAAATTTCCTCTATGTCCCAAACATTATAATTAATTACAATTATCATATATCAAACTCTTATACAGGCCAAACTGTTAGTAGCTATCTTCCTACTATTTAACAACATATTTAAAAGTCAATATAATTTTTCCATTTGCAAGTTTATGTGTGCTTTGCAATCCAACATTCTATAATATTGTGTTGCTTTGAATGAAAATAGTCTCCATAGGCTCATAGGAAGTGTCACTATTAGGAGATGTGGCTTTGTTGGAATAGGTGTGGCCTTCTTGGAGGAAGTATGTTACTGGGGTTGGGGAGAGGCTTTGAAGTTTAAGATGCTCAAGCCAGGCCCAGTGTTATTCTGTCTTCCTGCTGCCTGCCAATCCAGATGTAGAACTCGCAGCTCCTTCTCCAGCACCATGTCTGCTTCTTGCCATGATGACAACAGACTATACCTCTGAACTATAAGCCAGCCTCAGTTAAATGTTTTTCTTTGTATGAGTTCCTACAGTCATGGTGTCTCTTCATAGCAATAGAAACCCTAACTAAAACAGAAGTTGGTACCAAAGACTAGGGTATTGCTGTGAGAGGCCTGACCATGCTTTTGTCTGGAGGAATATGGAACACTTTGGAACTCTGGACTAGAAAAGTGATTGGACATTTTAAGCAGGATTTAATAGGCCATCCTTGTGGGAGCATGAAAGACAATGGTGTTGAGGGTGATTTGAACTGCGGGAGCCTGACTCAAGAGGTTTCAGAGGAGAATAGTATTTGAGGGGTTGGGAATCTAGCTCAGTGGTAGAGTGCTTGCCTAATAAGCACAAGGCCCTGGGTTCAGTCCTCAGCTCTGAAAAAAATAAATGTTTGTATGTGGCCTAGAGACTTATCTTTTGATATTCTGGTAACAAATGTGGATGTTTTTAGCCTTTGTCTAAAAAATTCTGCCTGAGTTTAAATTTAAGAATTATGGATTAACAGCTTTAGCAGCAGACATTCCAAAACAATTGACTATGTTGTATGGCTACTAACGGCCAGTCTTTTGCAGATCTATAATGAAAAGGAGCAAGCAGAGCAAGGAAAAACACAAAATGTACAGTTGGAAGAGAAAAGGAGCACCAAGAAGTGTAAACAGATTAAAGAAAAGCCTCCTGTTAAGTGGAATAAAGGGAGTGGTGACCTCAGATCAAGACCCCAACCAGCTAAGCTTCCAACTTGTGAAAAGGAATTAAAGAAAAATAAAAAGGAATTAAAGAAAAGCTTAGGGTCAGGCATGGTGGTGCAAACCTTTAATTCCAGTACTCAGAAGGCTGAAGGATCTCTGAGTTCAAGGCTAATCTAGTCTACAGAGCTAGTTTCAGAACAACCAAGTTTAAGCAATGAAGGAAACCACAAAAAAACAGAAAGCTGGTAAAGATGTAATTGAATGAGTGGGACATGTTCTAGCTCAAGCAAGCAGCAGAACTTGGCAACTTCAGCCACATTGGTTCTGGCTTAAGAGTCAAGGATAGAAGAAAGGAGTTACGGAATCTTCCTTTGTGGCTAAGGAAAGCCACTGAGGCCAGGGTTGTGTCAGGGATGTTCCTCCATGGAGACTCAGAGAGGCCATTTTGTGGAGCTGTGAAGGTAAAGCCAGGATCACCTTGGAGACCTCAAAATGTTGGAAATACCAGTGCTGTGGGATCCATGCAGAGTAAAGCTGCTAATAGGGAGTGGAATCAGCCCAAGAGAAAGAGTTGTGTTGTAGGCAACAAAGCTGAAAGGAGTTGGAGATCTGAAGAGAGCTTTGACATCAGACATGGAGATGCAGAATTTGGATTTTGCCCAGCTGGTTTTCAGTGTTGTTTTGGCCTAGTATTTCCTCACTATGGCCTCTTTGCTCCCTTTTGGAACAGTAACATGTTGTAGAATATTATTTTAAGAATTATTACATTTGTGTATACTGTAGAACATTTGTTTAATGATGCAAAGATATGTTGCATTCTTTTATATTACATTTGTTAAGCTCTGTGAAGTTGTGTTACTTTGCCTATCTAAAACACCTGATTTATCTAATAAAGAGCTGAATAGTCAATAGCAAGGCAAGAGAAAGATTTGGCAGGGCTGGCAGACAGAGAGAATAAATAGGAGGAGAAATATGGGAAGAAAAATCAGAGAGCAAGAAGGAGAAGAGGAGGACTCGAGGGGCCAGCCACCTGGCTACATAGCAAGTCACAGAGAAAGAAGTAAAGAAAGGTATACAGAAATAGAGAAAGGTAAAAGCCCAGAGGCAAACAACAGACAGGATAATTTAAGTCAAGAAAAGCTGGCAAGAAACAAGCTAAGCTAAGGCCAGGCATTTATAAGAAAGAATTAAATTTCCATGTGTGATTATTTGGAGGTGGGTGGTGGGCCCCACAAAGAGCCAAAAGAGTAAGGAGTTTAAAA
>CABHPH010161451.1:1618-43304 GCA_902168325.1 Peromyscus nudipes | reverse complement strand
TTCTAAGAAAGCGCCATATTGATTTCCAAAGTGGCTGTACAAGGTTGCATTCCCACGAGCAGTGGAGGAGAGTTCCCCTAGCTCCACATCCTCTCCAACACAAGGTGTCCTCAGTGTTTTTGATCTTTGCCATTCTGACTGGCGTAAGGTGGTATCTCAGAGTTGTTTTGATTTGCATTTCCCTGCTGATTAGGGATGTTGAGCAATTCCTTAAATGTCTTTCAGCCATTTGTGTTTCCTCTGCTGAGAATTCTCTGTTTAGTTCTATAGCCCATTTTTTAATTGGATTGTTCAGTATTTTGATGTCTAATTTCTTGAGTTCTTTATATATTCTGGATATCAGTCCTCTGTCAGATGTGAGGTTGGTGAAGACCTTTTCCCATTCTGTGGGCTGTCGCTTTGCCTTGTTGACCATATCCTTTGCTCTACAAAAGCTTTTCAGTTTCAAGAGGTCCCATTGATTGATTGTTTCTCTCAGTGTCTGAGCTACTGGTGTTATATTTAGGAAGCGATCTCCTATGCCAATGCGTTCAAGACTACTTCCTACTTTCTCTTCTAGCAGGTTCAGAGTAGCTGGATTTATGTTGAGGTCTTTGATCCACTTGGACTTAAGTTTTGTGCACAGTGATAGATATGGATCTATTTGCAGCCTTCTGCATTTTGATATCCAGTTATGCCAACACCATTTGTTGAAGATGCTTTCTGTTTTCCATTGTATGCTTTTGGCTTCTTTGTCAAAAATTATATGTTAATAGGTGTGCGGATTAATGTTAGAGTCTTCAATTCGATTCCCATTGGTCCACATGTCAGTTTTTATGCCAGTACCAAGCTGTTTTTATTACTGTAGCTCTATAGTAGAGCTTGAAGTCAGGGATCGTGATGCCTCTAGAGGTTGTTTTATTGTACAGGATTCTTTTGGCTATCCTGGGTTTTTTGTTTTTCCATATGAAGTTGAGTATTATTCTTTCCAGGTCTGTGAAGAATTGTGTTGGTATTTTGATGGGGATTGCATTGAATCTGTAGATAGATTTTGGTAAAATTGCCATCTTTACTATGTTAGTCCTGCCTATCCATGAGCATGGAAGATCTTTCTGATTTTTATTTTTTAGTCTGAAAACTACATTTTGCTTGGATTGTCTCTAACTTATTTTGTTGTACTTTGCTTTGTGCTCAGATTTTACACAACTTTCACCTGTTTATTGTACTTATATTTAGTTGATATGCAGGTTAAATTTTTACTTCAATTCCTATTTTTTAATATTGGTTTTCTCTCAGCTTACTTTTGATTCAATAATATGCATTTCTCATTTAATTAATTTGGAATCATTATAAACTATCATTTCATTCATAATTGTCCTTGCAATTTCTTCTCGGATCAATTATTCATTATAAGATTTGTGTATGATATCCATGTGCCTGTAACATTTACATGTATCTTTTTCTTAGGAGAAGTCTTCTGTTATAATTGTGGTTTTTGTGCCTCCATTCAGTTCTCTTTTACATAGTTTATTTTGAAGCTCAGTTGACATTGCATTGCCAACATTTTTACTCTGAGATAATTGGTCTCCCTATCATGAAATGGCCCTCTTTTCCTGAGGGTTATGCTTTGCTTTGAGGTCATCTTTTTCTGAATACTATCTTACTACACCCAGCTACTTCTTTGCTAGTTTCTGTTACAGTTCATTTTTTTTCCAGCACTTTGATAATCTTCATTGACTATCACTTTTCATAGTAACTTTCTTTGGTTATTTTAAAACTTTTCAGAGAACCCAAGTATGTGCATGTAGAATTCTTGTCTATTTTGTTTATACTATTTACTTGAATTCATTTTCATCTATTCCCCTACAGATTTTTTTCAAATACATTGCTTCTCACTTTTGTTTTACAAATATCTTTATTGAAGTATAATTTACATAAAACTAACTGGACTCATTTGTATATTAAAGTTTCATAAATTGATTTTCAATGGTCCCCCATTATGCAATTGTGCCCATGAGAGTTAGCCAGCCACAGCTCAGCCTGAGCCTAGGTTGCTGCCAAGAGCCATGTCTGGGTGACTGGTCCTACTGCAGCTGGGGTCTGTGTTGATGTCTGTGGCCTGTGTTACCTCAGGGGGCCATGGGAGCCATGCATGATGAAATCCGAAGGCTGTACTGAGCCAGTCCTATCCTTTGCTGGCTCTAGAAAATCTGGTCCTGGTTCTCACTGGACACTGCAGCACAAGAGGTGGTCATTAACCTCAGAGGAGAGCTGACCCCTGAACTAAGGAGAGATGGCACCACCATTCATCACAGATGAGGGAGAACTGACCCTGATGGCATAAGCATGGACAAGCTGGCTACACCTACTTGCCTGAGGTGAGTGGCCCCAGTGGCCTGGACTGATCAGCTCAGCTACCACCCAGGCCCACAGCCAGGCCTGGGGTTGGCAACCCTAACATTTACTCCATCTAGGACCCACTGGAGCTCAGGAAAGAACTTGTCCCATGGATCAATAACAGGATCTCTAGGATTTAAGGTAGCTGTGGATATCCCAGAAGAGTTTTGGTGAGGATGCAGTGATGATGGTGTATCAGACACCAGAGGTCTTGAACCAGACCAGTGACTCATTGCAATGAACATTTGCAAGAAAAGATGATTGGACATAAGGGTATTCTTTATGACACATGACTCCCAATGCCACCATGACAGATCAAGAGGTTTTGGAAAGGGGGGAAAGATGGAGGAATGAAGAGTTTTTATTGGGTTGGGTTTGTTATTGTTCTTGTTTGTTTATTTGCTTGTTTTGTTTTGTTTTGATTTTTTAAATTTTTCTTCGGAGGGGGCACTGCAGGAGTAAGGGAAGGATATGGTGGAATGGAGAGGTAAGGAGAATTAGGGTACATGATATAAAATTCTCAAAGAATCAATGAGGAAATTATGTTAAATGCATAAATTGGTTTTCAGGTAATCACAGTCACACATAAGAACTATATATTTTCTCATTTCAAATCAACCAAGGTTGACATCAATTTAAAGTCAATTATTCCCTTTCATTTATGACCCAAAGTGACACTGGCCTGCCTACTCTCTGTCACTGTCCGGTATTTTTGTATGAGTAAATAGCATTTTTTCTCATATTCCTTTTGGGCCTGGACCTTATAATGGAGTGACTACATTCCTGGACCTAACAGTATCTGGCTTTGATTTTTTTATGCTGGGTAGTATTTAAGTGCAATAGTGTGCTATGATTTCATCATGTATCAAGTTCTTGACAAATATTTATTTAAATTGTTCTCATTTGTGACTCATATGTGGTTGTTGCAACATTCAATCACAAGTATTTACTTGCTATGTGTTTTTGATTATTTTGTTTAAGAATGTAGAAGAGAATTAGAGGATCAAAAATTGCCAAGGTGTAGTGGCATATGCCTTTAGTTTCAACACTAGTGAGGTAGAGGCAGTATGATCTATGTGAGTGTGAGGCCAGTCTGAGCTACATAACAATTTCCAGAGCAGTCAGGGCTACATAGAGACCCTGTGTGGGACGAAGAAGAAGAGGAAGAGGAGGAGGAGCAGGAAAGAGGAGGAAGGGAGGAGGAGGAGGACGAAGAAGAAGAAGAAGAAGAAGAAGAAGAAGAAGAAGAAGAAGAAGAAGAAGAAGAAGAAGAAAAAGAAAGGCATAGAAGAAGAAAAAATTAGAAAACACTGTCAAAATGTTTCAAATCATGTTTAGATGTTTGCAGCTCCTTCTGTATTATATGAGATATTACATCTTCACCAGCAGTCAATATTGGCAATCAAAAAGATTCTAAGCATGCTTTGTGCGGATCTTTGAGATTCAAATATCCATCATCTTTTTTACAAGTTTGTTTACAAGTCTATGTTTCATTTTTTTTCTAAAATTGTGTGTGTGTGTGTGTGTGTGTGTGTGTGTGTGTGTGTGTGTGGATGTGTAGAAGTGAGTGCAAGTACCCTCAGAAGACTGAGGTGCCAGATGCAATGGAACTAGAATTATAGGCAATTGGAAGAAACCTGGCATAGGTGCTGGAACTGAACTTAGGTCCTTTGCCAAAGAAATATATCTTCCCACCCTCTAAGCCACCTCTCCAGCCCCTCTTCTCTCTTTCAGTGCAGTTATTTGTGTAAAAGTTTTTTGCTGTTCTTCATATATTGCAGATATTCTATTTGCTTTATATGCCTACCTCAGATTTTTTTAATTCTAAATCTTGCCTTTATCTTATTGATAGGCATTTTAAAGACCACAAGTTTAAATTTTTACATTGTTTAAACAATATAATTTTTATGTTTACATGGACAACTATGAAATTAAGTAAAGGTAATGATCTATACCTTCTCTTTAAACTTGTGCCCTCATGTATAAAATTATTATAAGGTTTACATTAATTTTTGAAGACATGGGTGAGGATTTTAAAAATGAGTATTATTCCAAAAATAAATTGGAAAAATAAATACTAGTTTATCACAGTTAAAGCTGCCCTATCTACTATTTTAACATAAATTATCCTACTTTAGCCCACACTTAGCAAACCAACTAATCTATGAACCAAACTAAGACTTTTCATCCTTTTACTGCAGGTAATAAGAAATTCTTTCTGTGGCCATAAAAATGAACTAAAACATACAAATGAATAGGAGGTGGTGATGTAGGCTTTGGAATATACAAAAGCAAGAAAATGTGTGTTCTCTGTCCTTACATGTGCCTGATTTCATATGTAATTCAATTCAATGTGTATAGGTCAGAACCTATCTTGTAAGAGAGAAAGTTTGACTGAAGGATGATTTCACGTTTATACTTGGATTCTTTACTTTATTGGGGTCTATAACTTACTAGGACCTATTTATGTCACTACTGCATTTGATATAATTCTGGCCAGATTTGACATATCTGTTCTGATTTGATTCCAAAGGAAACCATAAACATATATTACAGAGAAAGTTTGCCCTCAGCTTCACTAGAAGGCTATGGACCAGTAGTTCTCAACCTGTGAGTTGAGACACTCTTTAGGAGAAGGGTCTCATATCAGATGTTTACATTATGATTCATAACAGTAGCAAAATTACAGTTATGAAGTAGGAACTAAAATTTTTTATGTTTGGGGTCACCAGAACACCAGGAATTGTATTAAAGGGTTGCAGCATTAGGAAGGTTGAGAAACTATGGAATAGACATGTGTGGTTCCTAAGACTAGAGAAGTGGGTCTGCTGCTGGCATATGGTGCACAGAGATCAAGATCACTGCTACACCCCCAACAATGCAACAAGAAACAAAGGACAACCCACACCAACCCTGGTCTGAAATGCCAAAGGTGCTCAGACTGAGAAACATCCTTCTCACCAATAGCACAGGATACCAGTCATTTTTTTCAACATAAAAAATCGTTTTTCTTCATCCTGGAGCAGCTGTACAATCTTTCTCTTTCTCAGTTCAACTTAACCTTGGACATCCTTCATGTGAGCTGTCAATAGATCAGAGCAAGATTCTCATAATTGTCAGTTGTAGAGCATTTCGCAAGCAGAGTATGAAGGAGCCTGTAAATGTCTTCCTTCCATCTCAGTGTTTGGAAGTGAAGGTGTAGTAATTTGTCCTGTATTTTGGAGATTGATTTCTGGCTTATCCAAAATCATTATTTCCCCCAAAAATGTTTAGTCTTCTGGAATTTTACAGGTGTTCTCCTTCATTTGGGGCTATGTGTATATTATGGAGGTCCCCAATATACTTTAAAAGCTGTGCTCATCCATTTCAATTAACTTATTGTCATAAAAATAGTGAACTGGTTTCATTTTCTGAAAAATATCTAGAAGGTCCAGGCCACTTCAGAGTTCACTAAGGCAGAAGGCAGAATAATTAATACTTCCTAGAGCATAATGTTTACTTATATTTATGAGAATCTTACTCAAATGTGAAATGGACTTTAATGTTTATCTTGAAAGAGATGAAAATCAAACTTACATTTTACAAACAAACCATCTCCTGGTTGTGTAGCTGAGACTGACTTCTATTCCACAGGTTAGGCATGGCATCTGCAGTTGGATCAGTATTTGATTGTGTTTGTGATAGTTCATTTTCCTCTGTTACAGTCCATCTTCCTTTGTAGGATGACATTGTAGTTCAAATGCAAATGAGCTAGGGACAAACCCATGTATCTTTTTGTTAGCCAAGTGCAGTCTCATTTCTAGTTCCTCTGGAATTGATATTGCTTCAGCACAGTTTCATCCAGGTGAAGGATGGCTGCAATGATATCTTTCTGGTCACCATGCCATGAAATCTTTTGTACACTAAAGATCTACATGGGTGAGTTTAGCCACCCATTAACTGTATCTACCAACTCATAAATATAAAATCAGAGAAATTATACTTGCTGATCCTAAAGTCTGGTAAGGAATATATTTTATTACCTGTGCCACATATGCTTCCCATCATTCCTATTCTAGCAAAAAGAAAAAGAATCAAAATCCCAATAAGTATTTAGGTCAGGAGTTAATTTCTACTTAAACGCTACTTCCTATGTACATCATATGTGTATATACATATATATGTATGTGTGTGTATGTTTGTGTGTATACATATAAATATATACATATATGAGAGAGAGAGAGAGAGAAAGAAAGAAAGAGAGAGAGAGAGAAAGAAAGAAAGAGAGAGAGAGAGAAAGAGAGAAACTCAGCAACATAAATGGTCTTAGGTCTATTCCTACTTCCATTTCAGGTGATCTACTGAAATTATTGCTGTGGTAATACAGGGTTTTCTCAGTGAGATTCTGATTCACAGAACCATTTATGGTTGAGAAACAGGAACAGGTGCTCTGGATTAAAGAGATTCTAACCTCAGATCTATGATTGGTCATTTGCCTTTCTGACTATGCACACTGTGTTCTATTAATCATTGCCATCACACCACATGTCACTGTCATCCACTGCAGTAATTGTTAGCGCTTGCTTCTGTTGAGCAGTTTGTCATGATATCCACACTTAAATTTAATCCTGTGAGTTGAAGAAATTCTGAAGCTTCTAACACATTTCCTACCAAAATCTGATCAGGTTCATAATTACCTTGTGCTAGAGGGCCTGGTAGACCTATATGGGATCTGATGTGTGTTATATTGCTACATTCAAAGGATAATTTCTATTTCTGATTACTTGTTGTAATTGAAACAGTAACAAAGTTAATTCTGAATTATCTGGAATAAGTTCAGCAGTTTCAATATGTAAAACAACTCTTTCTACATATTGAGAGTTAGTAATTATATTAAAAGATTCTGAAAAATCTAAAAATAGCATGAGAATAGCATACAATGCTGATTTCTGAACTGAATCATAAGAGATTTCAGCCACTTTAATAAAAATAAAAAATAATAAAGCTGTGCTTTTCATTCTGAATTAGCATTTTCAAAAGCTAGAATTTCAATTAACGTTTTTCTATCTTCTGGATCCAATATCATTCTATTTACAGTTCACATCAATCTTTGTCAAATCCAGTGAAGGCTTCTTTTGGACCTTGTACAGTTTAGTAAATGACTCAGTCCTCTTTCCTGATTTTGAACCCTAACCAAAGTATTCAAAGCTGCTATATGGCATAGAACTAAGGTGTTAGCATCTAATATAGACTGTCTTTGCAAATCAGCAGACTGGCCATTACCCAGGAGCTGACCTTGGGAAATTTCATCACCTCCAGCCCTACTTCATTGTCTATGACTCTAGCTTCCTCTCTCCACCATGTTTTCCTTTGCAACTGAGGACTAGCTTCCAATATTTTTGTAAATAAATCTTTCCAGTCTTATGGAATAATTCTATTCCTAGTTGCCCATGAATTTAACATCTGCTTCACAAGAGTGAATGTATATCATATGAAATAACTGCTTCTTTCAATCTTCTCAAATCTAGTATTTCTACAGGATTCTGCATAGTTTTGGGGTGCCTATGATCTGGTAGTTTTTCTTGTATAGAAACTGGATAAATTAATATTGGTGCTCTAATAACCTTGGTCCTCACCTCTTCAGTTTCATAATGAAATGGCCACCAGGTTCTGGTCTAAATTCTTCTGTCTGTGTCTGAGTATTCTTCTTATTTTCATTAGTACGTCTTTTTAAACTTGTATCTTACCAAAGTAAGTCTTTCTCAGACTCATATCTTTTCAGTCAAGTTTTTCTTATTTTCATTAGGAAGTCTTTCTAATGCTCATCTCTTATCAATCAAATTTTTCTTTTTTTTTATTGATGAGTCTTTCTAAGGCTTGTATCTTAGCACAATTATTAAACTACTTTTTTAAAGATAAAATATTAATTACTAAACTGATAGTAATTACAGTCACTGCTATGGCAATCCCAGCTGAGTCATTTATCCTTTCATTTAAAGTTTCAATTTTCAAGCCATCCATAGTAGCACTATATAGAGTCCTAGTGCCTTGCATTGTGATGTTCCCTCTCCTTCTCAGGTATCTCACCAAATTTGCTGACTTCTCAGTTTGTCTGTAGTGGTGGACTCATGCCTCTCCCCTCAGTTTCCAAGGGTGAGCCTGTTTTCCTGAATCCCAACTGCTGACTACTGTAAGTGATTGTGTGGAAAGGCCCAGGCAGCAACTGCAGCAGGGTTGGCTGGCATGACTTTTCTGTCCATATGGTTGTATTACTCATTGGAGCACTATATATCATCTTCTGACTCTAAGTCTCAGGGACTATAATGGAAGAGAGGAGTAGTAAGATTGTAAGAGACAGAGGTTAGAGGGAATTGGAGCAAATGGGTGGCTTCTGGGCATGACAGGACCACTGCACCCATGAGCTCAGAGCATCTGTGTCAAGATCAAACCTGTCAACATTCTAGAATGAGGGAGAATCATAATCCTCAACTCTTAACTGAGCAACTATTGATAGTTGATAGCTTCTGCTGGATGGACCATCAGCTTTATTTAGATGGTGTGCCCCTTGACAGTTTTACTATACTCCAGTGGATGGTCCAACATCCATGAGTATATGGGCATCAGGAATTTGACACAGTGGGTTATATGTTTAAATGTATACAGGAAGTTAAGGGGAGCGTAGTGGAATGCATCTGAGAGGAGTTGAGGAGGAAAGTTGGGGGTGAATATGATAAAAATACATTGTATGTATGAAATATTGATAATTAACAAAATATTATATTAAAAGTAAAATTAAGTAAAGAGAATTATGACTTAACTGGTCTTCCTTTGATTCCAGGCACTGGCATTTTATACATCACCACATATTGTCAAGCAGTTTGGATTGAGAATCACTTCTAGAATATTTGAAGAATCTTTCATAATAACCCCTTTTCAAGAACTTTCAAAGACTCCTATGTGAACACCCTCCTGTGAGTTTGTCCTCAAATGCTTAAGGACTTCTACATAGTTCTATCACAACTCATGGACCTGGGAACAAAGTCTTAACATATAGTCCTCAAGGAATATGCAACTGATATTCAAAACACAGCATTTAGAAAGACAATTGTTTCCAATAGTTCTGCATTTTATGCAGGAGCCACTTAGAAATTAATGTCAGCATGGCAGTTTCTCAAAATCTACATATAGTTCAACCATATGATACAGCTATACCACCTGGGTATATATCTAAATGATTCTATTTGCCACACAAGGCTATCTATGTATGTACTCATCCATGTTCATAGCTATTCTAATTGTGATGGCTAGGACATGGAAACAGCCTATATCTATGAAACATAAATGGTTGAAGAAAATATGGCACTTATATGAAATGGAATTTTAATTCCATTTTAAAGAAAAATAAAATTTGCCAGTAAATAGATAGAATGGGAAAACCTTGTGCTGAGTGAGGTAACTCTGTCCCCAAAGATAAATGCCAAAGTTGTTATTCATATGTGGATCTTAGCATTTGGTCTTTTGATTTGCGTATTTAATCTGGAATACCTGTAGCATGAAGGAACTGGAAAGAGATCATGGATAGGGAGAACACAGGTGATATAAAGAGAGAAAGGGAGATAGTGGCGAGGAAGACTTAAGGGAGTTTAAGGTATAAGAAAGATAGAAGAGTAGAGTAGAGGATGAATGGGGACAACACAGGCGGTACAAAGGGAGAAAGGGAGATAGTGGAGAGAGAGGTCTAAGAGAGAAAGATGGAATAGTAGAGGGGAAGATGGGTAGAGGAGGAATAAGTAACACAAAGGATGTTTGAAAAAGCCATATGGAAATGAACTATTAATAAACTTCATATTTATAAATGTATGTATGTATGTATGTATGTATGTATGTATGTATGTATGTGTGTATGTATGTGAATTTCATTGGAGAAACCATAGGTTACTAAGTAAGAACCTGAGGAGCTAGTATGTGATACTGACCCTCAAGTTAGTTGTTGGTTACAAATTTCCCTGCTTGCCTACCAGAACTACATGGTAAAACTATATCACTTTGGTCATTCAAACATCAAGTTGGTTTTCATAATTTCATTTTTGTTTCTGTGTGTGCATCAATTTTTTTCAGTTGTTTGTGTTTTTGCTTTTAGTTCCCAAATTAATTCACATAAGTTGGAGTGAAGAACTGCTGTGGTTTGGGAAGCTCACATTGGAAAGTGGTTATAAAGGGAGAGTTGGGGAGTCATTTGAGTTGAATTGCAGAAGCAGAAAAACCACATTTGGTAGAGTGTAGCTTTAAAGGCTCTACAATTTTAATGCCATGGTAAAATCTTTATCATCTTTTTCCATTTTCCTATCCAAGAAATCAAAAAAAAAATAGTTAAATATTAACACAGTCTAGATTACTGAAGACAGGAAAGCTATGATTATTTGAAACTCTCTGTCCATTTATGGTAAGTGACAACCTGGAGCCAGCAGCAAGGGCTTTGGTACATTCTGTTGTAGAATATCTCATTCAAACACACACAGCCTATGCAGCTAGTTTGGAATGGGTTCTGCTTTCCCTCTCCCTGTCAGTTTTGCTTTGGCTGGTCTCATTTTCAGTGTCTGAGGTTCAGGACATAGTCTCTTCTTGTTTGTTTTCATTCAATTACTTCACATCTAAGACAATTACAGCATAGCTGAGCACACATGCTGGCATACAAGCTCCTTTCCATTTCAAAGCTCCCATTGTTCAGGAGTAGCCCAGAGAATCAACAGAAAAAATAATTACGATTGAAGAGGGTAACCAACATCATATTCACACACTATTTACAAACCTTGACAAAAGTAAGACATTGATAGTTAATTATTCATCATTGTTAGGTTTATTTTGAACATTTTTTCCTATAAAAGCAACCATGTCCCTTCCACCCATTTCTTCAAATTTAGGTATAGGTTTCTGGGACTTGCTTTATCCTGAATTAAGGAGAATTGAAGGTCAGTCAAACCACAGAAGAAATGTTCTGGTTATATGTGTGTTTAATCATAGAAGTTCTCTGCACTTCTGGACAGTTGTGAAGATAACTGTTCCAGATGAGAAATTTGGGAATGCCTTTGCCAATACATATAAAGAAATAGCATTCATTGGACCAAGAAAAAGCTGCCTACTGGTGTAGTTCTCAAATTACTTGCATTCAGGCTTTCTCTGTTTATGATGCCCCTGACCCCCCTACTCTGCAGTGAGTAAAATCAGTAGGGAAGAGCAGAGGATGTAGATATCAATACTGCACCTCAGTTGCAGGCTGACTTCCTCATTGTTGACAAGTACTTCTTAAATATGTCTTCCAAAGCATCATCTGACAAGGACAGGTGCTCATAATGTCAGCATCAGCTGCATAGTGGAAGTGAGTAAATAACAGGTGAGTGGAAGGAGAGTAGTGAGCTAAAAGATTACTGCACACTATTAAATCCACTTGTATTTTGTGTTTCTTTAACACACTATTAAATACAGTTTTTTCTTCATGATGGAGAACAGATAAAATGACCTGAAATTAACATGTTAAGTCACATTAGACTTATGAGTGGTGAGAGTGTACCAGGGCTTGCTTTGCACATCCAAAGTGCATCTCTTTTGCATCCAAAAAGACATTAACCTAAATCTATTACTACATCTTCAAGTATTCCAAGCAATTTAGATATAGAATGGAGATTTCTTGAAGAACTGATTTTAAACAGTCCATAATGAAAAGAATCACATAGATGTACTTTTGTGGTATGTAAGAGTGTGGCACAGTGTAACATCAGAGGCACAGGGAAGGCATGCACACCCACAGCAGGCACCTTACAGCTTCCCAGGTAAAGAATTCAGATTTCTGTAGGTGGAAGTTTCTCTCCCACCTGCATGTCCCCAAATACCCAGCAGACACTTCACAAATAATTGATTCAAAGGCTTAATATTATTTCTAAATGCTCAGCTGCTAGCTCTTACACTTAAATTAACTCATAATTCTTATCTATGTTTAGCCACGTGGCTTGGTACCTTTTCTCAGTTCTGCCTTCACATTTTGCTTCCTCTGCATCTGACTGGTGACACCTGAATCTGCCCTTCTTCTTTCCAGAATTCTCCTGGTCTGGTTGCTCTACCTATACTTCCTATCTGGCTACTGGCCAGTTAGTGTTTATTAAACCAATTTGAGTGACAAATTTTTACAGTGTACAAGAGGATTATCCCACAACATATTTCTTTCTCAATGCAACGGGAGAGTTTAAATCAGCAAAGGAAGTAGAAAAAACAATGGTGAAAATAGAAAATCTTAAAATATTTATAAGATCCTGTGAGGAAAGGAGGAACAAAGCCCCAACATAGGAAGTGAATTAAAGAGAGGATTAAGTGACTAAAAGGGAATATATGCTAATATTTAAGGTATAGAAACATGGCAGGAAGGATACACATTGTGTTTGTCTTTTATACTGATTTCCATACTAGGAAGAAAAATAGAAATGAGAGGAAGAGTGAAGCAGATTTCTTGATGTTTACTTCATTTTTATTTTCAACTTATATATATATATATACATTTATCTCTGTTTCCATTATGTATAATATTATATTATATATTGTTTCTCTCTCTCTCTCTCTCTATATATATATATATATATATGTTTGTGTTTAATAGGGTCTGAAAAGAGGGTTCAGTTATAAAGAGGGCTTATTGATCTTCCAGAGAACCCAAGATATATTTCCAGCACCCATGCTTGGTGGCTCAAAAATCCTGTAACTCCAGTTCCAAGGAATAAAATTTTGACTTGAAAATAGTTTATTTGGACATGACACCCAAAAGCACAAGGAATAACAAAAATTATACTGAATTTCAATTAATTAAACATAATTGCAAAGATAATTTTCTACTTAACAAATAATGAAATAATGAGTAACTGAAAAAAATCCTGAAAATCTGAGAAAACATATAAATATGCAAATATAAATATAATAAAATCAATTAACTAAATACATGGTGAACTCAAAGAAATCCACATTGAGACATACTACACTCATAGTTTCAAAAGGCTGAGAATGAGTCTTGAATACAGGAAAAAAAGTGGAATGTAATGTACAACTTTTTCTGTACAAGTGGAGGCCATGCATCCGAGAAGATATGGCAGCATAATTGGATTTTTAGAAAATGACACAAAGCTGTATGTAGAGGGAACATGATGGACCTAGAAGGAGTTGGAGGGCAGAAGATGAATATGATCTAAATATATGCATGAAATTCTTAAAGAACTAGTAAACATGCCAAGCTTTGTGTGAGTGCTGGGGGTCTGAATTCAGCTCCTCATGCTTGCACAACGAAAATTTTAACTCACTGAATCATCTCTTCTGTCTCCTTTCTATTTAGTCTTGATATGACACTCTGTGAAGACTGGCCCAGAAGGCATTACAGTTTTATTCTGGTTACAAATATAACACTTCTTCCCTTACAAGATAACCTGGCTTTAAAATATCTCTGTAAGAGGAGATACTTCAGAACAGACAAATATATTAGCAGTAATTACTGAGTGCCTTCTAGGTACCAGACTCTGTACCAAACATTTGAAAATTCAGAAGGTGCATATGAAGCTCACCACAAAAAAATTTAAGAAAGAGTCTAGGCATGTGGCTCAAACTTGCAAGCACAGAACCCAGGAGGTAGAAGCAGAAGGATCAGAAGATCCAGGTAATTCTTGGCTATACAGCAAGTTGAGTTTAACCTGGGATATGAGAAACATGTCTAAAAAGTAAGTAAGTAAGTAAGTAAATAAATAAATAAATAAATAAAAATGCAAAAAAAAAAAACCCAACATACGAATTGAATAAATACATGCATGGTGCTTTAACTCTGAATAAAACCCCATCATTTGGGAGATCACAGGCCCAGGGGTGAACCTATTGCTATATATTTTTTTGATAAATAAATTCTCTCTAACCAAAAACCAATACAGCTCCCAAACTTTGTCAGAGAAGTGTTTCAGATAATGGTTAATGCAGAAACTCACAACTGGTAAAAGTGCAGAGGTCAAGTGTTCTCGGAGTCCTCAGTAACGAATGGCACATCTGTATCACACCCCTCTCTTCAAAGCTCAGGGACTATTGTGAAAAGGGTTGGGAAGACTCTAAACACCAGTGGCTGAGGAGGTCAAGAGGAAAACTGACAGTTCACACTGATGAATTCACAGCAGCTGTGTTTGCCTGCAAGCCCTACAAAGGATCAAGTCAATCAGTATTCTTTGGTGATTGGGAGGGAATCATGATCCCTCAGGAGCAACTGAGAAGTTGTAAATGACATGAAGGGGTGTTCAGTTTTCTTCAAAGATGTGGCTTCCGGTAGGCCAACCACACTCTGATGGACGGCCCTGCATCCATGACTCTATGGTCAGTACAAGTTACACTTTGATTGGTATTTTATAAAAATAAATCTCTTAAAATATTTTTATTTATTACTAATGTGGTCAGAAAGAAAAGATGTGGCAAAGCATGAATGTGGAGGTCAGAGGACAAGTTTGTGAGATCAGTCTTTTCTATCTTATCTTGGGTTAAAAGGATCTAAGTTAGCTCATGAGTGTTACAAAGTAAACCTTTACTTGCTGAGCCATCTTTTTGTTGATTATTCTTTTTATATCATCTCCAAAGTAAGTATATAATAAAGAGTATTTAAGACAGCAGGAAAACACTGTCTAGTAGATATAAATCACTATAATAAATGAAGATAACTTGTGAATGCCATATCATAGTTTCATGACTTGTTAATTCAAGGTGATATTTATATTCTGGACTTGTTTTATAGAGTAGCATGTTACTGACTTAGCTCATCAAACAAACACACTTTCTATTTGACAATAACTGTAATAAATGTTTTCCAATGGTGATAATGCAGGTGCAGTAATTACCTATAATTGATGTAATTACCTCATGGAAAGGAACACACCCTTTACAAACAAATTCTTCATATGTGATCATAATAATATTAATTAAAATATTTAGTGAGCTTCTTTTCACAGTGTATTTATAGATAATTGATTAATATTCCTCTACTGCTCTAGAGGAAAATCAAAGGAGATGTGTTATTTGTATTTCTTAGTTTTTCTGGAAAGCCATATTTTAATATGTTACAGCACAAAAGATGGGAATAAAATTTCAAGCATCCTGTTATCACAAATTTATTCTGTATTTCTATTTCTACATACTTTGTAAAATAAGGCAGATTCATATTTTATCTGTAGAAGAATTTTTATTTAATGCTATTATCATTTAAGTGTAGAGAAAATTTTCCAAAAGGAAACCAGTTTCTTCGAGACTTAAAATTATCTTTTTATATACTCTTTATATAATATTGTTCTTCTATTTTGTCTTTGCATATCTTCTATAAATATCTCCACATGACTTTATTTATTTTATTTATTTATTTATTTTTTGGTTTTTCGAGACAGGGTTTCTCTGTGTAGCTTTGTGCCTTTCCTGGAACTCGCTTTGTAGCCCAGGCTGGCCTCGAACTCACAGAGATCCGCCTGCTTCTGCCTCCCGAATGCTGGGATTAAAGGCATTCTCCACCACCGCCTGGCTCCACATGACTTTATATTTTGGGAGATATGCATGGATAATTTTCAGCCATTTTTACAGTTTCTTTTCAACTTTAAACTTCTTTTGGAGCATTGCAATCTACACTAAAATTAGTGTAATTAAGACAAATTAAAAATAAAAAGTTGATGGTAGCTACAAAAGCCAGCTATGGTCAAACATTCCAGGTATTTGAATCACTAGTACTTCAACCAGTTAATACTAATGTTCACATATGGTGGGTTTTTGTTGTTGTTGTTTTTTGTTGTTGTTGTTTTAGATTTATTTATTATGTATACATGCACCAGAAGAGGGCACCAGATCTCATTACAGATGGTTGTGAGCCACCATGTGGTCACTGGGAATTGAACTCAGGACCTCTGGAAGAGCAGTCACTGCTCTTATCCTCTGTGTTCGTAATTTGATCAACTGTTTTCTGATGTGTCCGCTATTAAGTCATTGACACCTCCGTTACATGCCCCTTTAATCACTTAAAATTGATCATTTACAAATTCCTTTACTTTTTAATGTTTTGTTGGTGACCGTGCTGACATCAGAGAAAAACTCTATAATTGGCTCTCTCCTGCCTGCCACCTTGTTGGATCTGGGAAAAAAAAATCAGTTCTTTAGGCATTCACCCCTACTTGCTGGTCCACCTCACAGCCGCTGTTTCCCCCTTTTTTATTTTTACAATACAGACAGAAGCATGTGAATTCTCAAGTATTTCTGAAGGGCAGTTTTCTGAGTGATCAAACATGCCATAATCAATTTGCTTGAGTTATTTGTGAGTTGTGCAAAGTGGATTACAGACTAACTCATCCAAGCAAATGGCTAAGCAAGAAGTCTTAACTCCTGAGCCATCCTTTTTCCTTCACTTTCCTTTGTTTTTAGGTACAATGAAACTGTTGTTCTGGTGAGCCCTTATTCCTACACGTACACAGGATAGTGTCACTAAGCATCTTAGTACACACTCAACAAAGAAAAAATGAAGCCATGTTGAGCTACAGATTCTAAATCCTACACTAGAATTTGCTTTGTACCTGTGTTTCCCTAACATCTGGTTCTCACTACCCTATTCTTAACTTTTATGAGGTGAACAATTTAGATTCCATCTCTGACTGAGATCTTATAGCCCTTCATTTCCTTGCTTGACTTCTCTCACTTTTGCAAGGATTTCAATTTCAATTCATATTGTTACAGATGACAGGATTTTATTCACTTTTATGGTTGAATAATATTCCATTGTGCACCTACACATACCACATTTTCTAATCCACTCTTCAGCTGAAAGACACGTGGGTTCCTTCTATTTCTTCGATACTGACAGTAATACTGCAGTGAACATGCGAGAGTGGGTGTTTCTTGAACATACTAATGTTGTGAACTTTGGATATGACAGATGAAGAGATTTCTGGATCTTGTGGCAATCCTATTTTGGATTTTAGAATTGTCGAAATGCTGCACAATGGCTTCACTAATTTGTATTCTTACGCAGTAGTGCTCTCTGCTTCTTCTTCTTCTCTATGTTTATACCCGCTCTTTTAGTATTTGTTAGTTTTGAGAGAAGTCACTGATACCCAGGAGAGAGGATGTCTCTTTGTGGTTTCCTAAGGATAAGTAGTGCAGAACACCGCTTGATACACTTACTGACCACTTCTGTGTCTTATTATTAGAAATCTGCTATGAATATTGCCCATTTTAACTGGACTGTGGTTTTAGGTATTAATTTTGAGATAATCATTCACTATAACACCAGTAGGAAATACCTTTGCAATGGGAGGAAAATTATTATCTGTGAAACTTCACAACTTTCTAGTTACCCTGATACTTCTCTAGTTTCAAGTTTTTTTTCTAGTTCCATAGTTCATGTGAATTAACTGATTTACATTATGGGAATTTATATAACGGTAGGTTTGCATAGCCTTTCAGTAAAGTTTGTAACACAGATATGAAGTCTAAAGAAACAAATTCATTTCATTGCTAATAAAGATCTTAAGTTATTCAGAGATATGTAAACAACTTGTGATTAAAGCTCTTTTGTTTTGATATAGTAATGTATCTCTTTTGGTTCATAATTCATTTCTAAGTATAGCATTTGAAATTTCCTGTCTCAATATTTTCCTAATCAACCCACTGAAAACTCATTCTTATGGAGCTCCCAGAGCACCTTGATTATGAAGGTGAAACAAGGATCAGATTCCTTATTTTTAATTAATAATTAAATTAGCACCTTCTGAGAAGGAAGTCAGAGAAATGACACAAGCAGACTTACTAACCAAAACTTAATAGAATTAGGAAGGCTGGCATGTTAGTATTTGAATTACACAAACAAAAAAAAAGCTAAAAAAACATACTATTTTATTAATTAAATTTATTAAGTAAATAAATACATTTAATTCTCTTCAATTAAATGAACAAACAAATAAGAGGGCTGTATTAAATTCACTCATTAAAATAACTAGATATATATTCAAGAAGAGAAGCAAAAAATTAAATATGCCCATTCAATGGAGAACATTAACCTCTAATTATGTGTCCATCCTAGCTTTCTAGAGAAGTGAACTTCTCCAAACGGTTTACCTAAGTGAACCCCACTGCCAGGTTTTCCACAGGTCAGTCTATTCATTGGTGTTGTTTCTAAAATCTTAGGGGCAAAGTCATTATTACATCTACAGCAGAGTTCAAATCTTTAAATGGAGTTTTCTCAGTACCTGAGACTTCTTACAAAAATATGTTCATAAAAAAGAACTTCAGATGTAGTTTATAAGTCTTTTCCTGTATTTCTTAGCCAGAGGGGCAGGGTCTGGCTAGGCTGGGTCCATGTGTTAATTGCCAGTGAGTGTTCCTGCTGCTGCTGTTTTCTCTTTCTTGTTAACATGGCCTTCCCTTCCTCCTTTCTTGAAGCTCCTCATATCTCCACTCATGTCATTGTACTCATACTTGATTTAAAAAAAAAACAAAAACTAAAAAAGCATTAGAATCACAGGTCAAACATTGCACAGGAGACCTAACTTAACAAGGAGAAAGATTAAAGGAAAATATAAAATACAGAAAGTAAAATGCTAAGTTCAATACAGGAGCAGGCTGGGCCTCTGACACAGAAAATGAATGCAATTCACATGAACTGGAAAAAAAAAACCTTCAGACTTTAGAAAAGAAATTTCCTTTGAAAAAATATCTACAAAAATATTTGTCTGCTTCTTTTATCTAGTAGTTCTTTGGTGATCCTAAAATATTTCCTTGAGAATGATAAAAAAAGTAGCATGCTGGATTTCATATTAGGAATTAAATTGAGACTTGTAATTCTTTATATGCCCCCAACGGTGATGTATCCGAGAGTTATACTCAGACTGAACCACAGGAATAATTGAGCTTGATTTTCCATGCTTTAAGATTTGTAAGCATATTTAATTTGTTTTTAATATTTTTCCAACATATTTTTATTGATTATTTGGGAATTTTGCATAATGCACTCCAATCACACCTACTTCACAGTCCTTCACAGGTCCATGTCTGCTCTTGTGAACCCCCCAAAAATGAATAAAAAAATGAAAAAAAAATATACTAAATCCAATTTGTGTTGTTCATATGCTCACTGGCAAATGATGAACCTCCTAGTGGTCAGCCCCTAAAAGGAAACAATCCTTTCCCACTTCCACCAGAAGCCACCAACTGTGAAGAGCTATACTTTAACATTCCTATCACAATTTTTAAGAGTTCTCTTCAATAGCTTGCTGTTGAGACTGTGTCTTTTGGGGGTGGGTGGGTAGGTAGGAGAGGTTGTCACAGGAGCTTTCTATGTTTCTCATTCTCAACTGTGAGTTGGCAGTCATTGCTGCCATTGCAAAAAGAAAAAAGAACGCTTCCTTATTCTTTACAGTCAGTGGCAGCACAGATCATGGACTTCCAAATGGTTTCTGGTGACAGCATGGACCACAGACATCCACATGGTCTCCAGTAGCAGCACAGACCATGCGCATCAATATGGAACTCAGCTGAAGTATGAACCAAGGACACCATCATGGTCTTAACCAGCAATACAGGCCAGGGACATCAACATGGCCTCAGGTGGCAGAACAGGCCACAGAGATCCATTTGTCTCCCAGGTGTAAAGCAGACTACAAATATCAACATGGTCTCAGGTGTCAGTATAGACTACAGACACCAATATGGCCTCTGGTGGCAACAGAGGCCACAGACATCAACAGGGCCTCTAATAGTAGCATGGACTGTAGACATCACCATGTCCTCCTGGACCGTAGACATCACCATGTCCTCCTGGACCATAGACATCAAAATGGCCTTAGGCAACAGCACTGGGCACAGATACCAGCATGGCCACCATTAGCAGCATGCAGGAGAAAGTAGGCATATTTAAGAAGCTACTAAGACAATTTATTTTTCTAGAGTAAAGGATGAAAGCTAGAACATTTTTCCATGCTTAGTGATTTACATGTAGAGCTAATTTATAAATGAAGGAGCAAAATGTACAAAAAAAAAAGAGAGAAAGAAAAGACTCACTTGACATTAATAATCCCATGCACACTGCTGTTCCTCATTTCCTGTTTTCTTTCTTGCTTGCTTGTTTTCTCCTTCTTCTTCTTCTTCTTCTTCTTCTTCTTCTTCTTCTTCTTCTCCTTCTTCTTTCTCTCTCTCTCTCTCTCTCTCTCTCTCTCTCTCTCTCTCTCTGTCTATGTGCATGTGCATGTGCATAATGTGTGTACATGTGCCTGGGAATGGGCAGTGTTTGAGTGTGGGTGAGTAGCACATGTGGAAGAGGTAGAGGTCTACTACCCTCTTGAGACAGTCTCTCACTGAACTTTCAGCTAACCATTTTTCAGTAAGCCTCTACAGCATCCTCTCTAGCCCTACAGTGCTGGGGTTATAGGCACATGTTGCTAAACATACCTTTATACATAGGTACTGGGGCTTCACACTCTGGTCCTCATGGTTGAAAGATAAATTTGCTTGCACAATGATCCATTTCCTCAGTCTCTATTATATTATTTTCTTTCCAACAAACTCTGAAGCTTGGGTCACATGGACTTGTATCCCTTGTTGTGATGACTTTATATGTTCCATTTTAATTGTTTGCACATTATTAAGTGATTCCTGCATGATGTTCTGTGATGGCTGGTTTTCATGTCAACTTGTTACAAACTGGAGACACCTGGTAGGAGAGAACCTCAGTTGGAGAACTGCCTTTATTAGATTGTTCTGAAGCCACCTTTGTGGAGTATTTTCTTTATTGATGATTGATGTGGTAGGATCCAAACCTGTATGGAGGTGCCACCCTTGAACAGGTAGGTGGTCCTGGATTGTATAAGAAAGCAAAAAGAACAATCCAGGAGAGCAAGCCAGCAAGCATCATTCCTCTGTTGTCTCTTCTTGAGTTCCTGCCTTGAATGCCCTCATGATGAATATGTAGGGCAGGACTCCTCTCCCAAGTCACTTTGGGCATGGCGTTTATGGTAGCTACAAAATATACATTTACCTCCTGTGATAAATCTTATGATATTGTCCATCAAGATAAGACTTAAAAGATCTTCCTTTCTGGCATTCTTAAATTATTGAAAACATATTTTCATAAATTTTGTATGTATCTACCATAGTGTCTGTATATATATTCCATTTACATGTGAGGAAATTAGAAAAATAATTGCAAGAATTTAAGCTGATGCAAAGGTCATATACCTAGCAGTGTGAACTCTAGGTATTTCAAATTGCTCAGAGTAAATTATCATATATTTTTTAGCCCCCCTGAGGTAACCTTGACTCTTTTGTATTTCTTTTCAAAGTAAGATTTCCAATTTGTAGGAAGCAATATCCTCCTGAAACATTAAATAAGAAAAAAATGGGATTTAACAAACTGCACAGCTCCAAATCTGAACTACTTCTGTGATAAAGGTCAGGCTGAAGTGTAATACAAATTCAAATATCAACTAATTATCAGAATCTTGAAGATGGTGTGCCAAGCACAGAGTGGACTTTGAAATGTATGTAGTTAAGCAGGCTGGAAAATTGATAGGTACATCTTTTTAAATAATATAAAGTACAGATTTGTGAAAATCATAGCAATAATTTATATCAGAAAATATAATAAGATATTATGGGCATACAGACTATTTTTAATATAATTCAAATTTCGTGATGGATATACATTGCCATCAAATGCTTTTCTTTTTTCATATTGTTACTTCTTCATATTGACTACCAGTCTAATCGCCCAGACTCCCAATAAGAACAGCAACAACAGCAGCCTTCATTCAGAGTCAGAAAGCTGGGCTTTCTTAAACTGATCTGCATCCTAATTTATCTTGGTGATTTAATTTTCTAAACTGATTTTAACTCTGTATACAGTAGCATATTGGATACATAATGTACTCTGGCTAAAAATTTAGGTAATCCTGAAAATGAGTTTTACAACATTTCCTTACTTTTTATCCACGTTTTTTAAACTGTAACATTTTCCAAATAGTTTATTAATTTGAAGTCAACATGTTTTAGTTAGCATTGTTAGCGCAGTTCCAGGATGGAGAAGGCCAACTTGGATCCTTAGCTCACATGAGAGGGAATACCGGGCAATACTGAAGAAAGAAACTGTTTACCTGCAACTTTACATAGCCACATATATGTACATCTCATAAGCAGTTGGTATGGAAGGAATGATGAGCAGAAAAGAGCCATCCTTTACACATCCTTACGGACTGGTGACATGGCACAGCAGGCTGCCCAAAGGAACCTTGGTGTGGAATACCAAATATAGTAAAAGCACTTGTGTTTCAGTGTCAAAAGAAGTAGACAAGTCTCCTACTCTCACAGCACATAGTATTAAGAATAGAAATTATGGCTGGGTGATGGTGGCCCATGCCTTTAATCCCAGCACACGGGAGGCAGAGCCAGGCGGATCTCTGTGAGTTCCAGGCCAGCCTGGGCTACAGAGCGAGATCCAGGACAGGCACCAGGCACCAAGCTACACAGAGAAATCTTGTCTCAAAAAACCAAAAAAAAAAAAATAGAAATTATGGTTACCGTAACTAGAGAGGCAGAGCTTTCTGTCCTGTATGCCATATTATACCCAGAAGTCACTTATATTAATTACAAAGACTTGACCGATGGCTCAGGCTTATTACTAGCTAGTTCTCATATTTAAAATAATCCATATTTCTTATCAATGCTTTGCCACGTGGTTTGTGGCTTGTTACCTCATTTTCTACATGTATTGCTTCCTTGACTGCTGTCTGGCATCGCCCGACTCTGCCCTTCTTGTTCCTAGCATTCTTAGTTTGGTCACCCCACCTATACTTTCTGCCTGGCTACTGACCAATCAGTGTTTTATTAAACCAATTTGAGTGACAAGTATTTACAGTGTTCAAGAGGATTATTTCACAGCAGCTTACAACAACAGTGGTTAAGAATATGGGTGGGCATTTTTGTGTGCATAAAACCAAACATGAGAAGATATCCACAGCCTTCCCAAATTCTTCTTTCTTCACACTGCTCACTACTAGAGAAAACACAAGCACAATATGCACAAAACAGAGGAAAGCACTGAGTGGTATAGAAAACTCTGAGACTGACAACATAAACTGTGATGTGACCATGATCTCCTTAAAAAGTTTGCAACTGGTAGACCAAATTTACTTTAATGAAGAGGATAAGCCACTTAGATGTATGACAAATCTTAAAAGGTCTTATAATAAAAAGCCCAGCTCCAGATATTGGGGTGAAAGCTGAAAGATCAGAGAAACAGAACAAGCCACTGCTAACCTCACCTCACCAACTCCTCAGCTGATCTTATTTCCTCAGACTGAAAGCCTCTGAGTCCTCACCCGAATGGATCTCAGATGAACTGGTTAAAAGCCTCTAGTTCCTGGTCCTTACACCTTATATACCGTTCTACTTCCTGCCATCACTTCCTGGTATTAAAGGCATGCATCCTTTTTTTTTTTTTTTTTGGTTTGTTTGTTTGTGTGTTGTTTTTGAGACAGGGTTTTGTAGCTAGAGTTTTCCTGCCTTGCCCACAGTCAGGACAAATCTTTGTCACCTGCCAGTCCCACAGCCACTCAGACTCAACCAAGTAAACACAGAGACTTATATTGCTTACAAACTGTATAGCCGTGGCAGGCTTCTTACTAACTGTTCTTATAGCTTAAATTAATCCATTTCTATAAATCTATACCTTGCCACATGGCTCGTGGCTTACCGGCATCTTCACATGCTGCTTGTCCTGGCTGGCAGTGACTCCTTCTGCCTTCCTGTTCTTTCTTTTCTCCTCTCTGTTAGTCCCACCTATACTTCCTGCCTGGCCACTGGCCAATCAGTGTTTTATTTATTGACCAATTAGAGCAACACATTTGCCATACAGAACATCCCACAGCAGGGGTTCTCTGTGTAGCTTTGCGCCTTTCCTGAACTTTGTAGCCCAAACTGGCCTCGAACTCATGGAGATCTGCGTGGCTCTGCCTCACAAGTGCTGGGATTAAAGGAACATGTGTTCTTCTTAAGCAAGACATGAGATCTCAAGTGCTGAGATTAAAGGAGTGTGCCATCACATCTGCCTGGCTCTGTTCCCAGTGTGTCCTTGAACTCACAGAGATCCACATGGATCTGTGTCTCCCCAGTGATAGTATTAAAGGTGTGTGTCACCATGCCTGGCCACTGTGTCTAATTTTGTGACTAGCTCTGTTCTCTGATCCCTAGATAAGTTTATTAGGGTACACAATATATCACCACATTTAGGAAAAGACAACCCTAACTCTTTCAGGTCAGAGTTATAGGCAAAACATTATTTATACTGAAGAACTAAAAAAATCCCATGATTACATAAAATACATAAATATTAAATGTTTCTGATTTATATTCATTAAATATTACTGCTTTTAAGGTGAAGATTCCTAATTTCCTTTTTCGTATGCTGTCATAAGTCACATGTATAAATAAAAAGGAAAAACACAAAGATAAAATGAGTAGAATCAATTTACTTCTGGCAATATTAGGGATAAGCTTGCAGTGGTCATTAAATAACTAGGTTATTTGTCAGATAATTAAAAGTTAGTATATAAAAATGTCCCATTTTTATTTGAGCTTTATCTTAAAATGGAGATGGAGGAAAATATAATAATGTCAATGATTTTGTGCATATTTTGTGGGTTATGCTGGCAGTTCATTCTGTCATCATGGTTTATTCATTTTATGTAATTGAAAATTTTTCTTCAGGGTATCATGTATTTAATTTTTATTCAACCATAAACTGAAGTCCTCAGAAGTAGCAGCTGTTTTACTAAGAAGGGAGAAGTGTTATGGGCTTTTAAAAGATGATTTTTTAGTCTTTCTATCTCTTTTTCTTTTTTTTAACATGTAAGAAGTCCTAAATTCAGAGTTTTGAAACCTTGTCTTTCCTGACAGGATTGAAATGGAAAGAAGCAAAACAATATCTCAAAATTGTATAAATTCAGTTGTGTTGGTGGATTAAATACATTAATGAATAACTATAAGTGCACAGTAATGCATTAAGGAAGGAAATAAAACCTCTTCCCTTTGGAGTCCTTTATTCACAAACCAGTATATATTTGAATCCTTACTCCATGTTCCCTGAGTCTTCCATGCTCTGCCTATCTGTTATATGAGAGTAAATTTCTGTCTTCCTGAAGTGTGCATTGCTAATCTGTCCCTTTGTCTGTGACTGTCTGTGACCGTATGTGTCTGCCCTCAACAAATGTTTGGCATTATCTTTATTGAACAGCATAGGAAGCATCACATGGTGAATGAATGAAGGATCGTTTACAGAAATGTTTATAAGTTTAGAAGTTGCTGGCTCTTACTGCACAGCACTTACCAGAGAATGAAGGGCACTACAAACATCATTCTTTATCAACCAAATTCCAAGTGGTGTGTTGAAATTTAAGTTGTATAGTAAACTTGGAGTATTGTTTTCAATCTCTATTTTTGCTGCTTTCAGCAAATGATTAGGAAGGTATGTTATTTTGAGTCAGGGACATGGAAAATTATATAATGTCAAATTACAGCTATGTATTAACTTAGGTTGTTAAAGTTGTATGTAAATTTACATAAAAAATCCAAGATAAGTAAGGTTGATTGTTACATTTTTCTGTTAAATACAGTTTATACAAAAAGTTTGAGTGCACCATGGGATAAAAGCCTTACGTCTTAATTGATCTCAAGCTGTATTATTAATTCTGGCTGTGAGGCCCAGCACAAAGTTCCAGTCTCTTAGAAATTAACAGATAATTTAATAATATAGCATGACCACAAGGGTCTTTAACCTTTGTTTAGACTTTCTGAGAGTCACTCTCCCACTGTGTATTTCACATGGATTGCTTGCACTTATCATGGATAACAAGAAATTAAGTAGAGTCAGTATCAAAAGACTAATTTAATGGGAAGAAACTTTATGTATTTACATTACGTATTTTGTTTAGCATTTTATATGTTCTAAGTAGTGGCATTGCAAATAGGAAACTTATTCTTTTTTGATGGTCTCTTTCCTTAGATTCCTAGAAGTCATTCACAGCTTCAAAGCCATTGTGCATCCAAATCTGTTTCACCTGGTCTCTTATAATTGGTTTTAATCTTGATGAGCTCATGACACAGAGCTTTCGATAGAGTGATACTTCTTGAGTAAGGAAATCTTTCTTGCTGGTGATAGGAACTACTGATCTCTGACACTTCTCCCCTGCTACAGTCCCTTGCAAGGTACCTTTCAATCAAACTCTGCAGTAAAGTTCCGATTACTCCATCCTGTGTATTCTCAGTACCACTCCCTTAGTTAAAATGCTGTCATCTCACCTGATGCATTGTTAAAGAACTTTACTGCTGTCAATATGACTACATTTATGTATATAATCAAAATATCTGTATCCATTGTGGATGAAGTATTCCCAGGAAAGGCTATACCCTTATTTTACTCCCAATGAATAATTTTATGACATTTCCAGAAACAAGTAATTCCTAACTTGACATTTCAGATATCACATGATTTCTTTTCAACCAGTCTGGATATTTTTAATTTCTATAACCTCACAATTTTGCTAAAGATCATCCACACCAAATTTATCAGAGTTTCTCTTACTGAAATTCATCGTAACTGATGGATTAGTTAATACTCAAATTTTAGGAATCTAGAATTCACTATGTAATCCAAGATGTTTTTGAGCTTCTGTGTATCTTTTCAAGTGTTGAAGATAAAGCTCTGAGATACCCTACCACACTGTAAATGCACACTGTTTGAGAATATTTAACTGAGAATACTTGACTGAGTCAATAAGTTGTATCTCCATTTATACTTCTGTCTATTTGACTATCATTGTTAGGGATACTGTGTTGTGGTCCACAGAGGTTTCCTAGTGAGATCTGAGCTTGCTTTACAGAGCAGGGCTGCATAAGGTGAAGGATTGATCACATGCATGGTCACTGGGTGTTTGGTAGGGTCTGCACTTGGCTGTGCTGGGGGGATCTTTTGCTCCACCCTTTGGCATCCTTTTAAAAGTCCTTTAGTAGAGACAGAAAGGGCTGGTGGATTTTGACCCAGGCCCTCCCGAGGCTGTCCTGTGTTTCTGTCTTTCCTGTCATCTTCTAGGTATCTCTTCTATCTAAATATTTCTCACGTCTCCCTGCTCAAGAGCATCCTGGTCATAAAAGTGGGGGCTGGTCCCCCACAGATGGCACATGGGACAAACCAGGGACTTGGCAACACCTGGGGAGTTGGCCCTGTGAGAAGCAGTTGGACCAGTCTGGTTTTGTAGCAAAAAATAAGGCAGGGGTTTTTATTCTCAGAAGGAAAAATGAGGGGCTGAAAGATGCCCACGTGAGGCTGCAGCATAGAAATATCTCTCTATCAAGGTTTCTTTCTTTTTCTCTCTCTCTTAAAATTCTATCAATAAAAATTAAGGAAAATGTAACAGTATAGTAATATAATGTGGAAAAAATTTAGAGTAGGATAGAGTAGGAATATTGGGAAGAAAACTTAGTATTAGATAAGCAATAAGATGGAGAAACTATGTCCTTTATTTTCTATGAGGCTAAGAATGCAAACTTGGAAAAAATCTATTAATCAGGAAAAAAAATGGGCAGTAAAAAGATTCCTATGGAAGCTTTTGGACTGTGAACAGTTTAAGTTCCAAGCAGCAGGGGAAAGAAATTTCCCTGATGTGGACACAGATGAAATAAAACTTTTTACTCTGCTGATGGCTGCCACTGTACAGAAACATCATACCATCAGAATTAGTTTTCACTTGGCCATGAGTTAAAAGTTTAAAGAACAGAACTCTTGGGAAAACTTGGTAGTCTTTCTCTCTCAAAAACTGAAAGCCTTCTTGGTAAAAACTAAATCTCTCTCTAAAAATCTAAAAAGCTTTTCAGACCTTTGCTACTCAGATTTTTCTTTCAATAAGGGCAAAATTAGATTCACCTGGGGATATAAGTATGGAAGAATCACCTTTAATGGCTCTAGAAACAACAAACCTCTTGGAAAATGACAGATCCTCTCTGCTAGAAGCTAGTATTAGAAAAACAGCAGATACTTCAGACCCTAGCCAAAAATCCCCTGAGGCTAGATGGAGCTTAGCCCTAGATGCTCAGGAAAGTGCAGGCAGAGAGCTGAAGCAGGGGCAGCTTCCTCAAGGGGGAACAGCAATAGGGGCTGTGTGGGAATTGGGGAAGTTCTGCTAGTGTAGAAGAAGCAGTGGAGGCTTTGAAATCCTCCCTGCAATGAGGGAGGTAGGGCATGAGCTGTGAAAAAAAAAATCTCCCTGAAAAGCTCTCTTTCCTATCAGGGGAAAAAACTTTCTCAAAAAGCTTTGTTTCAAGTGCTTTCATCTTCCCTCACTGACCTGGGAATGCAGAGGAGCAAGCCAGGCCTGAGGAGTTTTTGCTTCTGGTACTAAAACATAAGTTTTAGTGAATGCAGGCAGATGTGATATACTTGGGAATGGTGTCAGGAAAGAAATACACCTACCAATCCCAGCTCAGGGAGAACAGAAATCTCCTGATCTCCCATGGTGTAAAAGAGAAAGCTTGATTCAGAAAGCCTCCCTTGCTAAAAGCAGAAACTTGACTCTAGCTATGTAAAGGGAAAACAGAAGTGGTGTACTTGAAAGGAATTTTGGGAAGTGTAGTCCATAAGGTCATTGGTAACAGTGGGATGATATAGACGAAGGCACTATGGGAAACATAGTTTTTCAGATACAAATGGTGATACTGCCCCAAAAAACTGTTTTTTCAGCTGAAAGTGCAGTTTCTTTCCAGTGCTGATAGAAAGCTTAGTTTTACTTCCCCAAAACTAAGAATGGACGAACAGCTTGCCTCTCAGGAGATGATAAAAATGCTAATACCATTTATCCACAAGCCATTTAAAACTCTTCAGAAAACAAGGGAAAACAGTCCTTACACTGGGAGTTGGCTTCAGGTATGAAAAAAAGCTTATGTGTTTGAGTTTTATTTAAAATACAAGAACGAAACAGTGACATCATTAAAAAACACACATAGTAAACATAATAAAGCAGCTTTAAAAAATTAAAAAGGGGGGAAATTTGTAAACACAGGAGCTTGCTGGCTGTATGAGAGTTTGGTGAGGACTGTAGAACAGAGGAATGTCCGCTCCAATGAAAAGCTGAAAATAAACCGAGTTCAGAGCCACAGTGTTGTTTTCTGATTAGAGGCTCATCAACGCAGGGTCCTTTAAGAGAAAGATAGTGGCACAAGGAGGTTTTTCAAAGAGCTTTACAGCAGCTCAATATGATAGTTTCACCCTTGCCCTGAGGTGAGGCTTCTGCTGCAACTGAGTGAAGTCAATGGCATGTGTTTGGGTTGTGGCACAGGGGAGATGCAATGAGGTAGGTAAAAGGGCAGTCCCTAGTTAGAAACTGTCTGCTGCTGAGAGAGCTCAGCAGCAAAGGTGACTTTTGGGGAGTGGCATTGTCCCAAGAGTGTTACAGACCCCTAACAACAAGTGTTACAACTCTGTAGTGACAGCACTCACTAAATCCCAGGGTTGATGAAGAGCCATTGATGAATTAAGCTCTTGTCTCCAACTGTAAGGAGAACTTTCAAAATGATATCAAGTTGATTATAAACTCTGAACTTTACCATAAACTCTGAACTTTAGAAATGATTTGCATACTTTTCTTGTTAGGAGTTTAGCTAAGAAATATCTTCTAGATGTTATTTAAGAAATCTCTTCTGAATGTTAAGAAATCTCTTCTAGATGCTTGCTAGTATAACCTAGTTCTGGTAAGAGATTCTTTCCTCTTAAATATAAGGTTGGTAAATAGTTCTTCTAAGAAAACTCTTCTAGATATGTATTAAAGTTTGTAAAATAGAGTTTCCCTAAAATAGATCTGTAGAGTTTCCTCTTGAATATTAGTTTATAATCAGTTTATTAATTATAAATAAATAAGCTGGTAAAGAGTTGTAAATATGTATAGTGAAAATAGTTTACTGAAGAGATCTCTTCAAGAATTGTAAATACATATAGTAAATAGTCATGCTAGTTGTAACTATGTATAGTAATATTCATACTAGAATTATGTTGATGCTAATGAGTGAGAGTTTGGTAAAAGCAAAGGGAATCTTTAAGTTTGATGTAATTTATCTGTTGCAGTTTGCATCATGAGTTTATTGATTTAAGAAATAGCTAAGGCTGTTATGGAAATTTTAAGACTCATTACTAAAAAGATATGCCATCTTTATAATCTTTTATTCCTGTACTGGGAGGTATGGCAGCTATGGAGATTGCTATGGGGGTATAAGCTCAATAGAAACCTGGGCCAGCAAAACCTTCAATCATCATGGACAGAGTGAACAAGACATTCCAAGACTAAACCCGATTTAAACAATACTTTTTCACAAATCCAGCCCTATAGGAAGTGCTAGAAGGAAAATTCCAACCTAAGGAAGTCAGATACAACCCTGAAAACATAGGCAAACAGATAACCCCACAGCAGTAAAACCCAAAGAAGAGAAGTACACACACACTACCACCAAAAGATAACAGGAATGAACAATCACTGGTCATTAATATCCCTTAATATCAATGGACTTAATTCACCTATAAAAAGACACAGGCTAAAAGAATGGATGCAAAAGCAGGACCCATCTTTCTGTGGCATACAAGGAACACACCTCAAATTCAAAGATAAACACTCCCTAAGAATAAAAGGCTGGGAAAAGTCTCTCCAATCAAATGGTCTTAAGAAGCAAGCTGGTGTAACCATCCTAATATCCAGCAAAATAGACTTCAAACTAAAATCAACCAAAAGAGATCAAGAAGGACATTACATACTTATCACAGGAAAGATCCACCAAGATGAAGTTTCAATTTTGAACATTTATGCCCCAAACACAAGGGCACCCATATATGTAAAAGAAACATTACTAAAGCTTAACTCTCATATAAAACCCCACACATTAATAGTGGGAGACTTCAACACCCCACCTTCACCACTGGACAGATCTTCCAAATCGAAACTTAACAGAGAAATAAAAGACTTAACTGATGTTATGACTCAAATGGACTTAATCGATAGCTACAGAACAAGCCATTCTAACAAAAAAGAATATACCTTCTTCTCAACACCCCCATGGAACCTTCTCTAAAATCAACCACATACTTAGCCACAAAGCAAATCTCAACAGATACAAAAAATTGGAACAACCTCCTGTGTTCTATCAGACCACCATTGTTTAAAGTTAGATTTCAACAACAACAAAAATTATAGAAAGCCTAGAGTCTCATGGTAACTTCATAATGCTCAACTGGATCACAAATGGGTCAAGGAAGAAAAAAAGAAATTAGAGACTCCCTAGAGATCAATGAAAATGAATAAACCACATACCCAAACTTATAGGACACTATGAAAGCAGTGCCAAGAGGGAAATTCATAGCACTAAATGCCCACATAAAGAAGTTGAAGAAATCTCACATTAGTGACTTAACAACACACCTGAAAGCTCTAGAACAAAAAGAAGCAAAGTCACCCAGGAGGAGTAGATGCCAAGAAATAATAAAATTGAGAGCTGAAATCAATAAAATAGAAACAAAGAGAACAATACAAAAAAATCAATGAAACAAAGAGTTGGTTCTTTGAGAAAATCAACAATATAGACAAGCCCTTAGCCAAACTAACCAAAAGACAGAGAGAGAGCATCCAAATTAGCAAAAGCAGAAATGAAAATGGACACATAACAACTAACATTGAGGAAATCCAGAGAATCATCAGGTCATACTTCAAAAACATGTACTACACAAAACTGGAAAATCTAAAAGAAATGGATAATTTTCTGGATAGGTATCACATACCTAAGTTAAATCAAGACCAGATAAACTATGTAAATAGACCAATAACCCCTAAGGAAATAGAATCAGTCATTAAAAGTCTCCCAACCAAAAAAAGCCCAGGACCAGATAGTTTCAGCTCAGAATTCTACCAGATTTTCAAAGAAGAGCTAATTCCAATACTTTTCAAATTGTTCCACACAATAGAAACAGAAGAAACATTATCAAACTCCTTCTATGAGGCTACAATTACCCTGATTCCCAAGCCAAACAAAGATGCAACTAAGAAAGAGAACTACAGACCAATATCCTTCATGAACATTGATGCAAAAATACTCAATAAAATACTGGCAGACTCCAAGAACACATCAAAACAATTAACCACTATGATCAAGTAGGCTTCATCCCAGGGATGTAAGTGTGGTTCAACATACGAAAATCTGTCTATTTAATACACCATATAAACAAACTGAAAGAAAAAACCACATGATCATCTCACTAGATGCTGAAAAGGCATTTGACAAAATCCAACACTTCATGATAAAGATCTTGCAGCTGATTGAATATAGGAAACCTACCTAAACATAATAAAGGCAATTTACAGCAAGCCAACAGCCAACATCAAAGTAAATGGAGAGAAACTCAAAGCAATTCCACTAAAATCAGGAACAAGACAAGACTGTCCACTCTCCTCATACCTATTCAATAGAGTACTTGAAGTTCTAGCCAGAGCAATAAGACAACATAAGGAGATCAAAGGGATACAAATTGGAAAGGAAGAAATCAAGCTTTCACTATTTACGGATGACATGGTAGTATACATAAGTGACTCAAAAAATTTGATCAAGGAACTCATACAGCTTATAAACACCTTCAGCAATGTAGCAAGATACAAGATTAACTCAAAAAAATCAGTATCCCTCCTATATACAAATGACAAACAGGATCAGAAGGAAATCAGAGATGCATCATCCTTTACAATAGCCACAAATAATATAAAATACCTTGAGGTAACTCTAATTAAGCAAGTGAAGGACCTATATGATAAGAACTTTAAGTCCCTGAAAAAAGAAATTGAAGATGTCAGAAAATGGAAAGATCTCTCATGCTCATGGATAGGTAGGATTAACATAGTAAAAATAGCAGTCTTATCAAAAGCAATCTACAGATTCACTGCAGTCCCCACCAAAATCCCAACACAATTCTTCACAGACCTGGAAAGAACAATACTCAAGTTCATATGGAAAAACAAAAAACTCAGGATAGCCAAAAGAATCCTGTATAATAAAACAACCTCTGGAGGAATCATGATCCCTAACTTCAAGATCTGCTATAGAGCTGTAGTAATAAAAACAGCTGGATACTGGCATAAAAACTGACATGTGGACCAATGGAACCGAACTGAAGACCCTGACATTAATCTGCACACCTATGTACATATAATTTTTGACAAAGAAGTCAAAACTGTACAATGGAAAAAAGAAAGCATCTTCAACAAATGGTGCTAGCATAACTGGATGTCAACATGTAGAGGACTGCAAATAAATCCATATCTGTCACCTTGCACAAAACTTAAGTACAAGTGGATCAAAGACCTCAACATAAATCCAGTTATTCTGAACCTGATAGAAGAGAAGGTAGGAAGTAGGAAGTAGTCTTGAACGTGTTGGCATCTGAGATCACTTCCTAAATATAACAACAGTAGCACAGACACTGAGAGAAACAATTAATATATGGGACCTCTTGAAACTGAGAAGCTTTTGTAGGGCAAAGGACATGGTCAACAAGACAAAATGACAGCCTACAGAATGGGAAAAGATCTTCACCAACCCCATACCTGACAGAGGGCTGATATCTAGAATATATAAAAAACTCAAGAAATTAGACATCAAAATAACCAACAGTGCAATTAAAAAATGGGCTATAGAGCTAAACAGAGAATTCTCAACAAAAGCTCAAATGGCTGAAAGACATTGAAGGAATTGCTCAACATGCTTAGTCATCAGGGAAATACAAATCAAAACAACTCTGAGATACCATCTTACACCCGTCAGAATGGCTAAGATCAAAAACACTGAAGACAGCATATGCTGGAGAGGATGTGGAGCAAGGGGAATACTCCTACATTTTTGTTGGTGAGAATGCAATCTTGTACAATCACTTTGGAAATCTTATGGCACTTTATTAGAAAATTGGGACTCAATCTCCCTCAAGACACAGCTATACCACTCTTGGGCATACACCCAAGGAATGCTCAATCATACCACAAGGACACATGCTCAACTATGTTCATAGCAGCATTGTTTGTCATAGCCAGAACCTGGAAACAGCCTAGATGCCCTTCAGCTGAAGAATGGAAAAATAAAAATGAGGTACGTATACACAATGGAGTACTACTCAGCAGAGAAAAACAAAGACATCATGAGGTTTGCAGGCAAATGGATGGAACTAGAAAAAATCATCCTGAGTGAGATAACCCAGACTCAGAAAGACAAACATGGTATGTACTCACTCATAAGTGGATACTAGATGTAATGGAAAGGATAACCAGACTACAACTCACAACTCCAGGGAGGCTACCTAGTAAAGAGGACCCTAAGAAAGACACAGGGATCACTCAACAACAGAGAAATGGATGATATCTAATGAGGAACCTGGAGTGGGGGTGTAATGGAGGGCAAGAGTCAGGGGAAAGACAGCTTAGGGGAACGGGAGGTCCCAGCTGGATCAGGAACAGAGTGGGAGAACAAGGAAAGAGATACCATGATAAATAGAGACTCCAATGGAACAGGATGAAGCAAAGTGCTAGAGAGGTCCCCAGAAATCCACAAAGATACCTCCACAATAGACTACTGACAATGGTTGAGAGAAAGCCCAAGCTGACCTACTCTGGTGATTGGATGGTCGAACACCCTGTCATGATAGAACTCTCATCCAGTAACTGATGGAAGCAGATGCAGAGATCCATGGCCAAGCTCCAGGTGGAGCTCCAGGAGTCCAGCTTGTGAGAGAGAGGAGGGATTATATGAGCAAGAGATATTGAGACCATGATTGGAAAAAGCACAGGGACAAACAGCCAAACTAGTGGAAACATATGAACTACAAACCAATAGCTGAGGAGCCCCCATGGAACTGGATCAGGCCCTCTGGATAAGTGAGACAGTTGATTAGCTTGATCTATTTAGGAGGCTCCCAGGCAGTGGGACAGGAACTGTTCTTAGTGCATGAGCTGGTTTTCTGGAACCTAGGGCCTATGCTGAGACATTTTGCTTAGTCTTGGTGTAGGGAGGAGGGGACTAGACCTGCCTCAACTGAGTCTACCAGGCTGAGCTGAATCCCCAGGGGAGACCTTACCTTGGAGGAGGTGGGAATAGGGATTGGGGGGAAATCTTGGGGTGGGAGGAGGGAGAACAGGAGAATCCATGGCTGATATGTAAAATTAAATTAATTATAAAATAAAATAAAAAAAAGAAACCTGGGCCAGAGTTGAATTAAGGTCAGTAAGCCCTCCTGCCAGAGGCTGAAAGTCAAAGACAGGTAACTTTCTTCTTGATAGCTTCCGACCTAAGACAGAGCATACTTGGCAGACAGCATATCTCCATGATAGGTAATGGAAGAAATAGTCAGGAAGAACAACCTAAGACAGACCTCTGTCTATCTGAGGAGCCTGAGGGACTCTTTAAAAAATTAAGAAGAGGGAATTGTTGGGGTCCACAGAAGTTTCCTAGTGAGATCCAAGCTTTCTTTACACAGCAGGGCTGCATAAGGGGAAAGATTGACCATGTACATAGTCACCAGGTATTTGAAAGGGGCTACACTTGGCTGCGATGGGGGGAGATCTTTTGTTTCACCCCCTTGCATTTCTTTCAAAGCCCTTTAGTAGAGACAGAAGGGGCTCATGGGTTTTGACCTAGGCCCTCCTGAGGCTATCCTACATTTCTGTCTCTCTCCTCCATATTTCTATCTAAATATCTTATCCCTTACTCCTCAAGAGTCCATGGGGTCAATAAAGGTTGGAGCTGGCCTCCTACAATACTGCTTACCTATGTGATTTCTTTTTACAAATAGTATTATTATTTATTTTATATATATGGGCATGTTACTTGCATGTAAGTCTGTGAACTACATGTTTTCAATGCCTTCAGAAGACAGAAGAGGCCACCAGATTGCTTGAAAGAGGTGTTAGATACTTGTGAGCTGCTGATGGGTATGAGGACTCAAACCTAGGTCGTCTGGAAAAACAGCTTAACTGCTGGGTCATCTCTTTATCCACACACTCTCCATGTAGTTTCTATGTCGCATTCTTCATTCATGAAACATTCTTTCTTGTGAGACTATCTTATTTCTCTTGAAGAGTAGCTTTCTGTCTAACCATACACTTTTAAGAAACTTCAACTCATATATCTGATGCAGTTTGCATCAAGAGTTTAGTGTTCTCTATTTAAGCTTTCAATTTACTTAAATCCTGTAATGTGGGTATGTAACTTTCTGTTTGGAGTCTGTTCCTATTTACCACAAGTACCAGGGACAATGATAGATCAAAGAAAAGATTACATTCAAGCAAAACTTAATAAAACAATGTATTTATGAGGCTACTTACAGGAGCATGGGTTGGATTTATCCAGAGGGCCATGGGTAATTTGTCTCCAAGCAATTGATAGCTTATTATATCTCTTCCAGGAGGGGATGGGCCTCCTGAAGCTTCCCTGTGCTTCCACTGTGTAACAGGCCTAATTGCCTAAGGGCTTTCTATGGTGACCATATCTATTCTAATTGAGTTCATTAATAACCACTCTGTTGTGGAATATTATTTTAAGATGTATTACATTTGTTTATGCTGTGTAACATTTGTTTTAATGATGCAAAGATGTGTTGCATTCTTTTATTTGTTTAACTCTCTGAAGCTGCTTTACTTTACCTCTCTAAAACACCTGATTGGTCTAATAAAGAGCTGAATGGCCAATAGCAAGATAGTAAAAAGGATAGGCAGGGCTGGCACAGAGAGAGAATAAATAGGAGAAAAAGAGAGATTAGAAAGAAAGAAGGATCAAGCAGTAAGAAATGGAAGGGGCCAGTCACCCATCCACACAGCCAGCCACAGAGTAAGAGTGAAAGCAAGATTACAAAAGTAAGAAAAGGAGAACACCCAGAAGCAAAAGGTACATGGAATAATTTAAGTCAATAAAAGCTGGGTAGAAATAAGCCAAACTAAGGCCTGGCATTCATAAGAAAGAATAAGCCTTCATGTATATTTAAGTGTATATGGAGGTGGATAGTGAGTTCCCCCAAGAGTGAAGAGTAAAAATCAAACAAAAACAGCAGTCAAACTCAGGAAAAACAACCACATGACAAAATAAAGTTTGTATACTTAATGGCAGTTCCTGAGACTTTTTTCTATATAATTAGTCACCTCAAATAGAGTTTTCTAGCAATAAAATGTTTTTTTTTTTAATTTGCACATAAAGGAATCATGGAAGAGAAAGAGAAAAAGAAAGCTAGACTACTAATTGCTTTCTGTCATTTCTAAATATGTTATACCTGATTTTCTCTGCTCTAATAGAAATCATACTCCAGATAGAACTATAATGCAAATGTTTTCTTCCATGTGATAAACAATAAAGCTATGCACCATTTTATATCTGGATTATTTATTTTGACATTTAGACATCACTACCTTGAGTGGAAACATTTCAATGTATTTTCTGTTTTAAATCAGATAAATTATATTATTCAAAAACAAGGTATACTATTTGTATTTTTTGAAAAATTAGAAAATTGTTAGGTTCTCAATGCAATCAGTTTAGTGACCCAGTGGACAGCAAATTAATACATGTGACTTGGGTAGATGGAATGTTATAGACTGAAAATAGCCTATAAATTCAGGGACTGCCTTTTAATAGAACTGTTGTAATACAATGGCTAATTCCCAGTCAGGTTAGTACCAAGTCAAGAACTGACATATACAAAAGGATCAAGTTATTATTTGAGAGTCTACAAAGCGAAAAATGAACTAAAAACATAACTATGTCTCAGAATCATCTAGTTGACTATACAATACTAATTCTTCTAAATTTCAACATCATAATTTAGAGAGACTGTAAATATTCATTAAGTTCAAGTATATACAACATGTATCAAGCTATAATATGAATATATATTTTGGTGAATATAGCACAGATTGTATATAGTAATCTCCTCTCTCTCTCTCTCTCTCTCTCTCTCTCTCTCTCTCTCTCACACACACACACACACACACATGCATACACACACAGAAAGTCAGAGAGAGATACATACATACATGTAGACATCATTTGTCTTACTTAGGTTTTTATTACTGTGAAGAGAAACAATGACCACAGTAACTCATAAAAGAAAACATTTAATTGAGGTTGGCTTACAACTCACAAGTTTAGTCCATTATCATCTTTAAAAGGTTTTTTTTTTTTTCCATTGCAAGGGCATCTTGGCAGTCGAGAACCAAGAAATAACCCAAAGTTATCCTAAGTAACAAATATCACACAAGAGATTTATTGGAGAGGAACATATAATGATGGCTGCCTCTGACCAAGAACTGAGAAAGAAGAGGGTTGGACAGAGAGGAGGGCTTTTATACAGTTTTAGGAGCACGCATATTGAGCTAGTGGAAAAGTATAATATACTTGCTGGTTTTGTGTTTCAACTTGACACAAACTAGAGACATCAGAGAGGAAAGAGCCTCAATTGATGAAATGCCTCCATGAGATCCATCTTTAAGGCATTTTCTCAATAAGTGATCAATGCAGGAGGGGCCCGCCCATTATGGGAAGTAACATCCCTGGGCTGGTAGTCCTGGATTCTATAAGAAAGCAGGCTGAGCAAGCCAGTGGAAGCAAGCCACTACAAAGTAGCCCTCCATGTCCTCTGCATCAGCTCCTGTCCCCAGAATTCTGCCCTGTTTGAGTTCCTATGCTGACTTATTTCAGAAAGAAACAGTGATATGGAAGTATAAGCCAAATAAACTCTTTCCTATGCAACTTTGGTTTTTGGTCATGGTGTTTTGCCACAGCAATGGAAACCTTAAGACATATAGCATGGCTGGAAGCATTGTTTGGTGGTTATGCTAGGTCATGTGTCGAGGCAGATTTTCAACTCTCAGGAGCTTTAAGTCAAGCAAGGGCCAGAGCGTTTTCCCCTGGGCCATGGTCTCCAGCTTGGGGTCAAGTCAGGGGCAGGGTGTTCTTTGCTTTTCCCTTTTTCTCTAGAGTCTTAGTGGGAAGACTGGAGGCATGCAGGCAGATGTGGTGCTGGAGAGTTAGCCAGAGTGCTACATCTGGATCCACAGGCTTTAGGAAGAGAGAATGACACTAGGACCAGCTTGATCATTTGAATCCTCAAGCCTACACTCAGTGGCACACTTCCTCCTTCAAGGCCACATCTATTCCAACAAGGCCACATGACCTAATCCTTTTGAATAATGCCATTCCCTATGAGCCTATGAGGACCATTTTTACTCAAACTACCACATTCCACTCCCTGACCTCCAAAGTCTTGCAGTCATTGCTAAGTGCATTTAGTATAACTTAAAAAGTCCCCATAGTATATCACAGTCTCAGTTCTACCTAAAACCCCACTGTTCAAAGTCTCTGATACTCATGGCAATTTCTTACCTATAACTATAACCCCCTGTACAACCAAAATGAAAAAGCAGATCACATACTTCCAACATATAATGGCACAGGATATACATTACTACTCCAAAATGTAGGGAAGGGAATATAGTAAGGAAGTACTGAACCAAAGCAAGACCAAAAAGCAGCTGGACAAACTCCAAACACTGTGTCTCCATGTCTGATGTCAATTTGCTCTTCAGATCCCCAACTCCATTCAGCTTTGTTAACTGCAACACACTTATTTCTCTTGGTCTGGTTCAACTCCCTGTTGGCAGCTCTTCTGAGCAAGTATCCTACAGCTCTGGCATCTTGGGGTCTCCAAGGCAATCCAGGCTTCACTTTCATAGCTTCATACAATGGCCTCTCTAGGCCTCCAATCAGGTACATCCCTGACATATGCCTGGCCTCAATTGCTTTCCTTAGTTCTAGGAAAGAGCTTACAAAATCCCTGTTTTATATCCTTGACTCAAATGCAGAACCAAATGGCTGAAGCTGTCAAGTTATGCTGCTTGCTGGGGCTGGAAGATGCCCCGTCATTCAGTTACATCCGCATCAGCTTTCAGTTTTCTAAGATTTCCTTCACTGCCTAAGCTTGGTTGTCCTGGAACTCTCTCTGTAGACCAAACTGGCTTTGAAGTAAGAGTTATGCCTGCCTCTGCCTCCTGAGTTCTGGAATTGAAGGTATGTACCACACTCAGGCCTAAGCTTTTCTTTAATTACTTTTCACTATTTTTTAAATTTGTTTTCACAGGTTTGAATCTTAGCTGAGTGAGGTCTTGCTCTGAGGTCACAATTCCTTGTATTCTACTTAGTGTCATGCTTTGCTTTAATCTGTTTACACTTCTTGGTACACAGAAGAGGGTTGTCCTAAGTTCAAAACTATATGATGAGTTCCAGGCCATCCTGGGCTATAGTATAACAGACTATATTAAAAGAAAAGAAAATGAAAGTTGTCTGACCATAATGGTATAACTTAATTAGGAGAAATTTGACAAATAATTATATATTTCAACCACAACATTTCACTGATGTCAAAATTAATGACTTATGAATTTGGAGGGGGAATGCTAACTGATATATTCATTTTCCTGTTTAAAAAAATTAAACAGGTAAATAATACAACCTGGAGTCTGTGCTAGTTTTTGAAATAAGAACCTATATTAAACTGACTGTTGTCCCTTATAGCTCCTTTTCTTTGAAGAATAAAATAATGCTGGAGAATTGACACCTTTGGTGTTATTTTGTTTTGTTTGATGTTAATCAAAGGTTTCTTAGCTCTCACAAAATTTTCATAACTTGGTCTCTAGTTCAAATGAGAATTGTATTCCACTGTCAAATTGTGCTGCATTCAGGGACTCTTTGGTGTTCCTTGTGCTGTATCCTTTTATAAAATACCACAAGTTCAGTGGGAAGATATAGAGCTGAGAAGGATAGGACCTGAGACACGCACTGTTTTTATAGTCAGTTATTCAAGGAATCCATGACTGATATGTAAAATTAAATTAATTATACAATAAAATAATAAAGAAATAAAACTGTTAACATTAAAACTCAGCTTAGATTTTTGTAAGCACCTTCACTCACTCAGGGGGAGATGGGCACATAAGCCCACTTTTCAGACTCATTCCGACAGTTCTCAGAGAAAAATCAAGTGCAGGTGGTAGAAGATAGCTCATTCACTGAGATTCTTGGGAATTGGGTGGACAGGATCACCTTGAGTATCAGGCCAGGCTACTGGTGTCAGTTCAGATACCCTCAAAAATGGAATACACAATGCAAGAGAGAGAGAGAGAGAGAGAGAGAGAGAGAGAGAGAGAGAGAGAGA